>CAIGRO010268778.1:0-18643 GCA_903798355.1 Fraxinus baroniana
CCAATGGTCCAATATAGTTTTAGGGTCGGGGCATCAATCTTAGGTGTCGATATAATAATTATCCAACATTGGTTTTACATCATCGCCCGAATTTATTGGGTATCAAAAACCCAACACTGCATTTACTTATTTTTTGCCCCTTTCTTCTTTCCAGAAACCTGAGTAAAATGCTCATCCATATGTATAGTTGTCTGCTTTTCTACCTGATCATTTTACTCAGAGGTTTCCTTAGTGTCAGGAATATTTATCTTCGGTTCAGCCTGAGTAGTCTGCCCAGCACACGTGTTCTCCTCTAGATTTGTCTTCAGAACTAAATTCTATTTATTGCCCCATTTTTTGACCTTGCAGGCTGTAGTAAAATGTCCAAAAACTCTACAGGTGGCACAGAATCTTGGCTCATGCTCATATTCCACTTCCTGCACTCTAACTTTGTTCATAGGGAAGTTCATAGCCATCGAACGAACCAATTCCTTAGATGCATCAATTTTCACTAAAACACGCGCATACGATAGGCATTCCTGAGTAGCGGTGAGTTTATCCATTGAAATTGGTGTCCCAATCTTCGAAACAATTTTATTTAAGACTTTTTCATTGCAGCAATCTAGAGGGACTCCTGGAAGTTTCACCCATACCGATATGGTGGAAATCTCACTATCAGCAAATTCAAAACACTTAGGCATGGCCTTAAGCATTAATGGTCTGCCAAATACAAATTATGGACTCCCTTGCAGCACACTATTCCTGGAAGCCTCATTCTTGAACTTGAAAATCAGCCATCCACTTCTATGAACAAAATATTCGTATTTCACATTCCAGTTGTTACACATAGATAGAAGACCCATTTTCCCAGGGAATCGGCCATCAAATTATCCAACAACGCAACAACCCACCTTTTGTTCAATATTATCCAAGTCAGTTTCCTCTGAAGTAATTACCTCTGGTTTATCCTTAATAAATTTCAGTTTAATTCCTTCATCAGGGCTTCTGTTATCTTTAAATAGATTAACCTAAGGCCCAACTTTATTCTCACCATTCTTGCTGCCATTAATGTCTTTAGTAGCCACTTCAAGTTCAGCAGTCGAGAATTCAGTATCAATGTCTTCTTCTCCAAGAGTCTGGGATACACTAGGAGAGTCATTTGCCTCAATTTGTTCCTTCAAACAGGATACACGAGCAGCAGGAGTATTCAGCTTTGAAGATTCTGCTGTAGTTGTAGAAGTTCCATTCTTTGTTGCCTTACCCGTATTAGAGTTCCCAAAGATGGGTTGGGGCTGAACACGTGTAATAGGCCCAAACGAAACTTTGGGCCTGCCATTGGGATGGGCTTTCTTCTTCCCCATAACAAGGCCGATCCAAGGTAGTAGAAGAAGACTAGAAAGTAGAGAAGAAGAGAAATCTAATCCTAAGGAAAAAAGAAGCACACCTGATTGGTGGAGAGGAAGCCCAACAAAAATTGGGAGGAGCCCAGGATCAGCCCAGGGATAGAGTAATGCAGAGAAAGACCATTTGGGGCCAGCAGGCTAAAGACAGCAAACTAGGCCCAAACAAAAACAGATTCCCGCAGATAGGCCAAGATAAAAAGCCCAACAAGGCACTAAGAATAGTTCGCGTGCAGCCTAAGAAGAGAGTAATAAAAATATTACCCAAAGAAGGCCCACAAGCAAGATAGAAAATCAACCCAAGGCCAACCCAAAACACAGAATCGGCCCAAAAGAGGATAAACCACGTGGGTAGGTTTCTCGTGCACGCAGTTAAGGGGAGAGACTGCAGGACAAGGATGCAACGTCCCAAGAGTCAGTGGGCATACTGATCAAGTGCAGGAAACCCGAAAAAGAAGTTGGTAGGAGGGCAGGAGTCAAATTTGAAATTCTGGTAATAAAATCAACACAAAGGAAGAACACCAAGAACACACATCAAAAACACGCAGAGAGCCAGCACCAAACCTCCAGGAAAACACCCAAACTCAAGTCAAAACACTCAAGCAACGACGCCAAACCGACGGAAGATGATGAATCCAAGCATAGGGCAAAAACCCAAACACCACAAGGTCAGCAGACCAAACCAGTAGAGAATAAGAAAACTGCCTAACAAGGATAAGACCCACCAAACCAGACAAAATCAAATATGAAGCGTCATAATCAACCTCCGCCGAACAATCAAGCCGAAACAAGAAAGCCACGAACTGAGTAGTACATCCGAGAACTCCAAGCAGAGTCAAAGTGAACTTTACGCAGAAAAAACAGCCAACCTTGAAGCAAACTGACCGAAACTTCCACAGAGAAAACCACGAACTCCTAGAACGGAACTTCCAGCTAGAGACCACTAACCTCCGAAAAGAGAACTAAAAAATTTAGATTTCACTAGGGAAAAGTAAAATCCAAATAAAAGAAACCAAGTTATATAATTTAATTCCCACCAAAAGTGATGAGAATAAAACTGAACAGAGAAGAAATCCAAAAAGTCTAGGCACTCAAAGCGACGTTTCTCTCACTAGAAGTTGAGAGCATCTCTCTTTAACCAAGACTTGACTGAGAGCGACAAAAGTACATCTTTTATCCTGTGGTAGTTGGGTCAAAGCCTGTTTTCTTCTCTCCACGAAAGATTTTACTTTTGGGGTTCACTCCTATCATGTGTTCGAATGGCTACACTCCTGCACCTATCAATACAGTGGCTTGGCACTCTTCTGACTTTGGTTTAGCTGGGGAGAGAATTACTCCCAACAGTTCTCTAGGGCGCGTATAAAAGTGATAACAGGCATAACGTGCTCACGACCTAAAGTGCTATTCTTACATGTTGCCTAGTGGATCGAGGAACATTTACTGAAGTCAATGTTTTCAAGAAGCATATCTAATGATAGAAAGGTATGGGCAAATCTTAGTCTTGCTTTTGAATTTTGAATGTGTGCATCTTCCTTTCTACGGCTCAAATTGTAAGATGAATAGGCGGCTTGAATTAATTGATCGTTTGATCCAATGGTTGTGGTTGACACAAGCTCACCTATAAAATGTTCCACTCTTTCTCTCATAAATTCACTTTTACCTTCTAAACTTTCATATTTTTTCGAGAATTTCGATGAAAATCTACTGCTACAATGAAGTTCCGTCAGTATTCCAGTCAAACTTTAGTAACAAACCTTCCTTTAGGTACTTTCTTTGACTTTTATCTCGCTCTTCTTCTTTTTTCATTTCATTTCTTTAAAATGCAAGCCTCCATCGAAAAAATGGCATCACACTCAGGGAGAACTCGGACCAATAGTCGAGTGAACGAAACGAGGGCAAAGAATTAGTCAAACAGAGGCTAGATATTATGGTGATAGTTATCGCGATAAAAATAGCACACACAATATCTGTAGAGCCATTTTTGCAAGATTCGATGAGATGGTAGACACTTAAGCTAGATGGAGGGCCTTAGACATCATCTTGATTATGACGAAGGACAGGCTTCATTACTTCAAGGACTTCTTTAAAATTATGAACTCCATAGAAAAGCTGATGCCTAAGCGCAAATGAGAGGGCATGTTAGCCAAGGCCAAGATGCACGACAATAAGCATCCTCCTAGTCAGATTATGAATGCCTCTTCATCTATTCTTTCGCCTTGTTCCGAGGTCGTATGATCTAGCTCCAATACGATTAATCCTCAATATGTGGAGTCAAATGGTGGGGCCTTGGATTCTATGGCGCCAGGTCAAGAGATGTGTTCTATATCTTTCAATGATTTATCAGTCACGAATAATCGACTCTAAGGACAAGTAGGCGACAAAAAGAATGAACTATATCATTCCATGGGGGCTCCCATCGCTCCTTATCGTCGGCCTCTCCAATAAAAATTATTAGTGTTAAATAGTATTATTCTTTTCTTTTAACTGTATTCCAATTCTATTGAACAAAAACACACAAATATATCTTTTATTTCCACCATACCGTTGTGTTGTTTCATCCTTTTGGGCCAATACTTGGGTAAATTATATGCTTCTCCTATGGATACCTACAAAGGCCCACATAACAAGCAAAACAATACATAAATTAGGTTTTTAGTATACACCATTTCAAAACTAAGGTTAGAGATTTTAAATTTCAAAAATCAGGTTTTCATTAAAATTCATTAATGATTTAATTAATTAATTATATATTTTATTAATAAATATATAAATGTTACAAATTTATGCAATTTGGTCACAATTGCATAAATTTTATAGGTAATAGTTCGTTCATCGGTCATAAATTAAAAATTTAAATGTCACAATTTGTTCATCGATCACAAATCACAAAATTTAAAAGTCACAAAACATTAAATTAATTGGTCACAGATTAAAACATTATAGATCACAGTTTATCAATATGTCACAATGAACCAAATGTCGATCACATGCACCGAACATCCCACCCCACCCCAGTCCCGATCCTCCGCCAATAATTGGTCACAAACCAACCAAATAATTGGTCACAAATACTACCCCACCCCCACCCCCACCCCCCGCCACAACACCACCCAACCACTACTGTCAGCCCGTCACAATACCACCACAACCATTGACACCACAACACCTAAAAAACCACCACCACCATCGTTCACCCTGCCACAACACCACAATAACCATTGTCACACCGCCTGCACCGCAACCATAGCCAACACTTCGCAACCACCTATTGATCATCGAAGTTCCGCCACCAACAAACATAGCCAACACTCTGCAACCAGACCCCGCCACCATCAATGCGACCACTAGATCCGCGACCGTCCCTCACCGCGACCACCATCTTTCGGGTTCCTGCAGCGGCACCTCACTGCGACGACGGCGACAACTGACGGTGAATTTGAAAAGAGAATGGAGGGGAAGGACAAGGGGCGACCGAAGAGAGAATGGAGGAGAGAGTCGGATTAAATTTAAAATCTTGTCTAACTGTAATTTCCTCATCTGTCAGGGCAAATGATTTATTGGGCTACGTACTTGGAAAAAGATTTCCAACCCAGAGTACGAAAATAGCAATTATTATTATTATTATTGGTTTCATTAACCTAACTTTCGCAAAAATATACAAAGTTTTCTACCAAATTTTGTAAAAAAAGGTTCTCTCATAAAAAAATCTGGATGATTTTTTAAATTTAATTTCAACCCTTTACATATTCAAATTTTGGCATTATCGTCTTATATTCCGACCTCGTACAACAAATAAAATTACCAAAATGATATCATATCTTCTTTTATAGAAACTTAAAAAGTATGCTCGAACGTACTTTGGAGTAAGTTAAGTTTGATCTTATGTTACTTATTTATTTTATCAACAAAACTTTATTTTTAGAAAAATAAATAAATAAAAGTTTACTTCATAAAGTGGACTTTTTAATGTAAAGATATTTTGGAGATGTTACACCCATAAATGAAGTGTTGAAATGAATCTCTGTCTCATATTTCAATTATTTGAATAAGATATTTTTTATGAAACACAAATTTTGCTCTAATAGCTTACCCTATTTTAATTAATGTATAACTACATTAAAAAAGACGTACAATGAAAATCACTACTAATTTAATGAGATTTTTAATTGCTTATAGATTTGCTAGGTATGAACTCGTATGAATGGTTGTCAAGTTGGCCTCACTAGGCTAAAGATTAAGATTATAAGTTGATTAAAATTCATTTTTAATCATATATTTTATTGAATCTGTAAATTTATTTACTTTTAAAATACATAATTAATGTATCCCACCATATATGAATCTCAAAAGACAGTGTCAAATTTTTAGTTCGTGTTGATATCAACTAGATAGAATGTTTTTCTCAACCCGCCAAATTTCTTGGAGTGTCTCCGCTTTGAAGAATAATTTTTTTCTGCCCACCTCTATATCTCTAAAACCAACTGCACGAGGAAAAATGAAAGGAAAAAAGAGAAAATTAAAGAAGAGGAAATATGAAAAGATGAGAGGTAAAAAAAAAAAAAAAAACCAAAAATTAAAAAAATCATCTTGCCTCCTCCTCCTTTCTTTGCTCCCCAATCTAACTAGGAATGACAATAGAATGGGCATATCCTATTCTATTGAGGACTTTTGAGAGTTAGGATGGATTACAGATTTCAATTATTGTCTTGTTTACTTATTCATTTAAAAATGAATTGTTAATATATTTTTATATTTTCACAAAAAACAATTAAATTGTAAAATGAAATAAAAATAGAATGAAATAAAAAAAAAAACTAAAAGGGTGGGAATTATGTTTCCCATCCCCGTTCCAATTACTAAATGGGGCTGGGCAATTATGGACGAGGCAAGGTCAAGTAATTTTGTCACCTCTAACCCTAATTTATTCGTTGCTTATTTATGTAGCCCTCAAATATACAGCTCTTTTGATTAGGGATGGTGGAGATGTGGCCGTGGAGGTCATTACCATCCCCGTCTGTTGAATTTTAAAAATGCAAGTCAAGTACGACCATAAGGGGTGAGAATAAAATCTCATTGGCTGCATGGGACCATGTTTCCTATTCCCATCGATCGAACCCGCTCCATTCGGGGTGGGGCAATGTGAGCAAGGGCGCTGATGAAATTTTTTGCCATTCATTACTTTTGATGGTTCAGTGATACAGTCTTTTCTACTTCTTCTTTCGTTTTTATTTTTCTAATCTTCCTTTTAATTTATTTGATTTTAGAGAGAAGCGAGCACGTGTGTGGACATGAATTTTATTAGTTTTAAACGAAAAACTAACATCCTCTCCCAACAAAAATTGGGATTTAAAAGCCAGAAAAAATATGAATAAAACTCAAATACTTAATTTCTCAAAGGAGGATGACCTTTTTATAATTTTTCCCTACTCTTGAAAAATGACACTTGCTCAAAGTCGCCAAAATTCTTTATTAGTTTAGACCGATTCTCTGAGATTCCAATGTCAATAAAATTCCGATCTACCCAATATGCCCTCCGAGTTGTATATATATAATAATTTTTACCAGTGTTCTAAAATGCGTAATTCGTTGCGATGCGTCGAGGTCGAGAATCAAGAATCACAAATTTAAGCTTGTCAATGCAGAGAATAGGCGTCATAATGCGTTTCGTACTTTTAATATTATTTTAATTATTTTAAGGTATTAAATATATTTTTATATAAAAAATAGATTTTTAATATATCATAAAAAANTCACAAATTTAAGCTTGTCAATGCAGAGAATAGGCGTCATAATGCGTTTCGTACATTTAATATTATTTTAATTATTTTTAAGGTATTAAATATATTTTTATATAAAAAATAGATTTTTAATATATCATAAAAAAATTTACAAAAAAAAGGAGGATTAGGCAGTATAATGCGCCGCCTAAGCGCGCGCATTATGCCGCATTTTTGAGCCAGACGCATTTTTACACCCCATTGGCCGAATTCGACGCGTTTTGGACTCGCATTGCGCCTAGGCAGCGCATTTTCGCGCATTTTAGAACATGAATTTTTACACATGATCACTTACGTATTCTTATTTTCGAATTCGTCTCAATGAAAGTTAATGTCCAAAGAATTTTCTAAGAGGCGGAAAAAGACTTATTTGTTATCATATTTTTAATAAGCAAGAAAAAACAAAATTACGACAATATATTAGTCCCTCACTTTAAAGCACGTTTTTAATATGTTTCCACGAAAACGTGATCAAGGAAAATGTTTGCAAGCTAAGGAAAAAAAAAATTAAAATAAGACTTTTAACATAGTATGTGGTGCATTTAATAAAAGATGTAATGCGAATATAATTATTCTTAAATTTTAATGTAATAAAAATTTATATTAACACGAAATGAATACTTTATTAATATTAATGACTTATTTGGTAATATAGAGGGTGTTTGGTGTAGATTAAAATCAGATTTTAAGTGGATTATGATAAAAGTTTTGAAATGTGTGGTTGAAAAGATGTGGAACCCACATGAAAAATATGGTTGATATTGATTGTTTGACTTTAATTTAGATTAAAATCAGATTAAAATCTGACATAAACATACTCATATACACTTCACAATGTTTAACTATAAACCATATACAATTTATGCCCTATAAATTTAATTACTCATACTATAAAAATTCAAGTATATCGAGTATTTCGATAGAAAAATTATCAATAGTCAAATCAATGGTCGAACCAATTTTTTAAACTAAAAAGGAGACCAACATAGTCATTGCCGAAACTTGTTTAGATTTTAGCGAACCAGCGAGGAGAATTTCAAACTTGTTTGTCCTTCTTAAAATCCCAATTTAACCTTCACTTAACCACTGTCTAATCACGATTAACCCCATAATCATTTCTTTATAATGACAAGGGCAATAGAGTAAATTACGCACGTCATTTTCTTCGGCTTTTTCAATCGCGTAGGCCATTCATCTGCTCTTCTCAGGTGTCTATTTCAAAACCCCCACAAAATTATCAAATCCCTGAAAGAAAAAAAGTATTGATTTTGTAGTTTTTGCACTCAGATAGGGTCCCTGAAACCCTATTCATGATTAAAGAATAAGCTTGTTCACTGTAGCTTTCCAACATGTCCGACCTCCGGTAACTTCATCTTTCTCTAGCTCCGATTTTTCAAGTTTTTCCTATTTTTAAGGCGCCCTTCTGGTTTTCCACTTCAATCCCCGATTTTTGTTGCTCTAGGAAAAAAGTTTTCTCCTGTTTCGAGTGTTTTAAGTTTTTTGTTTCGGGAAAAGAACGAAAAACTTATATGGGTTTAGTGTTTTTATTGGTGTAATGGTAAAAAAATCGTTTCTTCCGATGATGGCAACATTTTTAGGGTTCAGTGTTTGTTGTCGAAAGCTTTTATGTAATAGAACTGGCGTCTGATGGATTTTTGTTTGATAAATGTTTTGGAGCTTTTATGTGTATATGGCATGCTAAGTGAAAGTTTACACTCCACCATATATGGAAAATAATGGGTTTTCTTCTATAATTCCCTACTCCTCTTCTAATAACCGATCTTCTATTAACGGGTTTATTTGTGTATTTAAAGCATAGACGCATAGCTAAGGGTGCATTTGATTGGCATTGGAAAATATCTTCTAGAAAAGAAAATGTTTTCCTTATTTTAAGGAAAATAAAACCTACTCCTTCCAAAGAAAATGTTTTCCTTAAGTCATATTTTCAATGGAAAAAAATAGCAATCAAACTCTCAAAGTAGAAATATGGGTGGAAAACTGACATGAAAAATAAATGCAATCAAACACACCCTAAGTGTTTGTTATCCACCTTCTATTTAGTTCATAAATAAATGGTACTACATTTTTTGATAGTTCTGTTCATTCTTCTGTCACTGATGTTCTTTTTATGATTATTGTTATTTGTGTCCATTTGTTTGCAATGATCAATGTGGAGTTTTGACTACTTTGCAGGTGGCAATCACAGTTCTCAATGTGTATTTCTTAAACATTTTCGTGTTAGTAGTCTTGTGAATTATTGTTTTGATATCAGCTTTTAATTTATGTTGTTCAGGGGAGTTTTTCACTTCTCCAAAGCATTTCACTTTGTGGAGGTTCTGTTGTGTGCTCTTTTCGCCCTCATAACATTTGAGGCACCTCTAATTAATGGAGCACAGAATCAGTTTGAAGCATGCCGGTCCTACAAAGGCAGTTCTGATGTAAATTTTCCGGATATATTTGATGATCATATTAACTCAAAGTTTGTTGCGGAACATTTGGTGCAGCAACATAGTATGGACAATGTATGTCCTCATTCGAATTCATTCTGTTTCCCATCAACATTGGCTGGGTTTTTATGTGAAAAAAATGGTCCTAAATTTGAAGTATTAGATGTTTCTAGGGTTCACGCTGATATTAGATTGTCTGCTGGACTAAACCAAGAGAAAAATAGCCTAAGTCGGTCATCAGACAGTGGCATGTTCAGATTATTGGGTGGCAGGACTATTTCATGTTCTGTATACTACCAAGAGAGTTATTGTGGATTGCCATGTCATGACTCAATGAATGATCAACAAAATGATGTTACTTCTTGTATAAGGCCTTTACTTGCCCACAAAACCCGAAATCTGAAATTGACCGAGAATATTGAAACAGTCAAATCTGACTTTTTGGACAGATTTTCAACACCACATGTGGAAATTAAACCTTCTCTGCTTGATTGGGGACGCAAGTGCTTGCATTTTCCTTCCATAGCTTTTTTAACAGTGAAGAACATTGGCAGTGACAACATTTTGAATGTCTATGAGCCTTATAGTACGAACTCACAGTTCTATTCGTGCAATGTTAGTGATTTTTTGCTGGCTCCTGGTGAAGTTGCATCAGTTTGTTTCGTGTTTTTGCCAACAAAGTTAGGTTCATCCTCAACACAATTAGTTTTGCAGACGAGCTTTGGTGGTTTCTTGATTCCAGCTAAAGGTTTTGCTGTTGAGTCCCCTTATGGTGTAAAGCCTTTAATTGGTCTTGGTGTTTCCTCCAGTGGAAGGTGGAGAAAGAATTTGTCTTTGTTTAATCCTTTTGATGAAGCCCTCTACGTTGAGGAAGTAACTGCTTGGCTATCAATTTCTTCCGGAAATACTTCCCACTCGTCAAAAGCAATATGTAGCACTTGTGGTATTGCAGAATCTAGTGAGTTCCGTGTGCTGAGTGCTAAAGAATGGTTGGATGCTGAAAGCGGTGAAGTTGGTCTACCACAGATTGCCATGAGGCCACATAAAAATTGGGAGATTGGCCCTCAAAAAACAGAGACTATCATGGAATTAGATCTGTCATACCATTTTGAAGGAAAAGTTTTCGGTGCAATCTGTATGCAGTTGCTGAGATCTTCAAAAAATAAGATCGATACACTAATGGTTCCTCTTGAAGCACAACTGAGTGTAAATACCACTTATGATGAACCTATTCGTCCTGTTTCAGTATCCCTGGAACCCTTAATGCCATGTGATACAAGGGGAGCTGTTATTGCACTTTCAGTGAGAAATGACTCTCCTTATTTACTGAGTTTTATCAAAGTTGCGGAACTCGGGGAAAACAATGCACATTTTCATATTAAATACATGGAAGGTCTTGTACTTTTTCCTAATACTGTCACACAAGTTGCTGTTATCGTTAACAGTCCATTGCAAACTTCTAATGTAAATACGAGCTGCAAATTGGTCATACTAATAAATGATACTAGTTCTCAGATTGAAATTCCCTGTGAAGATGTGATCGGTGTTTGTCCACAACATGAATTGTACTCTTCTATCGGATATAGACAGCAGTCCAACGATGTAGAACATGCCAATTCCCAAATATCTTTAAGTAGCAGCATGCAGCCACCATCAGAGATGAAGGTATACGGATTCTTCTCCATTTTTCTGTCTGAAATAAAATTTTCTCACTGGAATGCATTGCATTGTCAGGATTTGTTATTTAACTAGCACAATCAGTATAATTTAGGTTTATCTAGCTGATGCTATCACCAGACATGATGGTCTACTTCATACAGGGCAGCAAAAAGCAATCAATAGATTATAAACCTGTTAGTTTGACATTCTGATCACTCCTAACTGTGCAAGGAATGAAAGGAAAAGAAGAGAGAAGGGGATCTTAAACCGATATGTTATTATGAGTGAATTTGGTTTGTATTTTGCATCTTGACTTTTTGCACAGATCAATTCTGAGTTCTAAAACTAGGATTTGATACATGAGGTTTGCAATTGATTTAATTGATTAGTTGGTTGGTACTTGACATGTGCTGTAAGGAAATGCAATTGAGAGATAATTTATAGTTACAATGAAATTGATTCTGGGTAAAAAAATTGTTAGAATAATTTATGACTCGTATCTGGAGAAATGCCAGGCCAGAACGCAATCTGTTCATTACTTCTTATAAATGGATGAGGTGTGGAAGTCTTCTTATTTTTTTACTTCAGTTTGTTGGATTAGTAGGATTCTGTAGCACTTCATGGAAGTTTCCACTACCTGCAGTACATGGCTAAAACATGTAACTTTTATCTACAAATAATAGGAAATCTAATTGCTTCTTGGAATTTATTCTTACTTGGAGCAAAATATAGATCACATTTCCGGTACCCAACCTTCTACTTTCTGCTTCTAAAATTCTATAGGTTGGCAAAGTTCTTGTTATAGTGCAGATGGACTCTGTCCAATTATGGATTAATCAAAATATGGTTCATCCTGTAATTGTGTGATATGTCATCTATACATATTTTGACTCTGCATCGACTTTCAGTATCTTGTTTCCATCTTTAAATGTGTCACTTTTATGCTTAAAATTGCGTATTTCGATTTTCTTGCGTATGGCCATTTATTGATGTAAATCCATATCTGAAGGCAGTGGATGCAAGAGAAGCAGATGAACTGGTACTTAGAAACTGGAAATCTCATGCGACTACACCATTAATGTCTGTTCTTGATGAAAATGAAGTTCTGTTCCCTATAGTTCAGGTTGGAAGTCATTGGTCTCAGTGGATAACTGTCAAAAACCCAAGCCAAGAATCAATTGTGATGCAGCTTGTTCTGAATTCTGGAGAAATTATAGATGAGTGCAGGACATCTGACACTCTACTGCAACTGTCTTCATCCAGCAGTTTGGTGGGTAATGGATCCATTGCTCCTACAAGATATGGTTTCTCATTAGCAAAGAGTGCAGTTACAGAAGCTTTTGTTCATCCTTATAGTAAAGCGTCCTTTGGCCCAATTCTCTTTCGTCCCTCCAATCGATGTGAATGGAAAAGTTCGGTTCTGATAAGGAATAATCTCTCTGGTGTGGAGTGGTTATCTTTGCGTGGATTTGGGGGGATAGTTTCCTTGGTCTTGTTTGAGGAGGCTATTCCTGTGCAAGGTTTAGAATTTAAGTTGAACTTGCCAACTCCACTTAGTTTTCTGTCTCCAGACATGTCAAACTACATGGAAGACAAAAGTCTTACCTGTTCCCAGCCTATGATAAAAGAGCTGTACGCAAACAACAAGGGAGACCTTCCTTTAGAGGTAAAGCGAATTGATGTTTCTGGAGCTGAATGTGGTTTGGATGGGTTTCAAGTAAATTCTTGCAAGGGTTTTTCTCTTCAGCCTGGGGAATCTATAAAGCTGCAGATATCATATCAAATTGATTTCTCTACATCTACAATACAGAGGGACCTTCAACTGGTTCTGGCTTCTGGTATTTTTGTGATTCCTATGAAAGCCAGTATACCCATGTTTGTTCTCAGCTTCTGCAAAAGATCTACATTCTGGATGCACGTTAAGAGATCTATGGTTGCAATCATTCTTGCTGTTTTCATATTGTTACTGCTGCTCTGTTTCTTGTTTCCACATGTGATGGCCTTTGGCTTTCAAAAATACTTGTTTAAGAGTGGGAAAATCTCCATCTCCACTGTGAGCTATGCAGAAAAATGTTCTCATGCGCATCATAATCTGAAAAACCATTGTGAATATTCCATATCCCCAAAATTGAGTGGTTCGATAAGATCAAATGAGAAAGAGGACGCTTTGCTAGATTTTGATGATCAAGACGGTGCCCCAAAAAATATGAATCCGTCGATGGGATATCAAAAGCAAACCAACACTCTGTTGAATGCTCAACAGGAAACTACACCATCTCCCTCTTTAAAGTCAAAATCTGTATCAGTTGAGAGTTCTGATATCCAAAATGCATCACAAGCTGGAATCCTGTCTGTTAAAATTGGAAAGGGGAAGGGGAGAAGGCAACGGAAGAAAAAGAGTGTCAATTCAGGACTAAGTGGACTTTTTGAAGTTTCAAGCAGTCATAGCGGAAATTCTACACCAACGTCACCCTTTTCACCTGTCACATCTGTGGATGCTAAACCTACATTCAGTCAGGTAGCTGATCAGCAATGTGATAAAAGCACGTTTACAGAACCTTACTCTAAGGTAAAGGTGTTGGGGCCTGAGCTTTCTTTGAATCTTGGCAACAGTAAATGGTTATTTCCTACTCAAGAGAAGCCAAGTTTAGCTAGAAAAGTGGCTGGCAGAGCTGTTCTGTTGCCTTCTGCAACATTTCCTGTTGCTGGAAGGGCTGCTCCACATTTGACATGTCAATCTCCTATTTTGGCTTCGACATCTACAATTGCACCACATGCGCGGGCTCCTGGTTCCAAGCTTTGTGATCAACAACCAGATAAAATTGAGGAAAAGATGGGGATTGAGGAAAATTATACTTATGATATATGGGGGGATCATCTTTTTGGATTTCCTTTGACTGATAGGTCTAAGGAGGACTCTAGTATGTCATTGTCACCTCATGCCATCAACTCCGAGAGCTTATTTCTGAGTTGCCCCCAAACCCTCGTAGCAAACTCTAAACTACATCCTGTAAGTGCTAATCCAGAGGGTTAATAAAATTTACTAAGTTCTATTTAAATCTCGTGTAGATTCAATCTCTTTTAATTTTACTTTGCTTTCTAACCCATTGCTTAAAAAAAAACTGAAACCTGGCCTCAGTTAAGAAACCAATAAAATTAAGCACTTTTAATTCAGTAATATCAGTTCTATTGGTAATTGTTCCACTGAGGAATTAACAATATATATTGCCTTGTATAATTTGGTCATCATGTTCTATTGAATTAACAATTTTTTTGAGTTAAAATTCCCTAGATTTGAAATTTTATGCATAATTATCTAGACAACTTCAAGGAAAACAAATATTATTGGAGAAAACAATTGTCAGAAAAAGGCAAGTTATTGATACTAAAAAGAGTTAAAAATCTCCGATCATGTTATATGTACACTTTTTATATTGTTCCGCGTGGTAACACAAGTAGTGTACACTTTTGATGTACAAATGATAACTCATAAATCTTTTGCACGATTTAGATCAAACATAGCTCGTATTTGAGGGCTCGAAAGTTTCCAGTTTTTAGTGTTTTGGTTAGAGCATATACTTGTAAGTTTGAAATTGACCTTTATATTTGTAATGTTCTCTTATGCTGATAAGCGATTCTATTCAATTTGTTAATTTTATTTATTTAGTTTTTGCAAACTAGTCCTATGATATTCAGGTGCGGGTGTCGAATACGGGTATATATTTAGGAGCTTGATCCTTCTCATTTTAAAAATTAAGGTATGTGGATATGGTTCAAAATGATCCGAATTTTGGATACGAGTATGGATACAGGATACGCCTTACATTTTTTTAAAAAAGGACAAAACAATTATTTTATTTTATTGTAGTATAAGTATTTATAGCTTGATAATTAGTAATATTGAATTTGTGATATTTTAATTACAATATAAAATGTTGACATAAATAGAAATTAAAAAACATAGTACATCAAGGAACTTAAATATAAGTATTGGACAACTGTTTTGAATAAAATCAATTTAAATTTTCATTTACTTGTACACAAATTTATGATATTGGAGGTAAAAAAAAACTCATAGTTTGTTTATCATGAAATTAATTAAGCAATTTGATTATAATTTGAAATTAATAAAATTGTTTTCAAAAAAATCAATTTCAACGTCTTATAAATTATTTTAAAATGATTATAGATATAAATTTAAATTTAATACAAAAATAGATATAACATTAAATTCTTTTAATTATCAAATAAAAAGGTCACACAAATAAAATATGAGAAATAAAAAATTTAATACAAAAATAAATGTAAATTAAATGTTATATCTTTCCCAACTCCTCCGTATTTTTTCCTCAACAACTGCGTGTCCTTTTTTTTTTTTTTCCTGCAACTCCTCTGCCTCCCCAACTCCCCGTCTTCTCCTTTTGTTGTCGTGTCCAAGTGCAAAAATGAGGATCCTATCCATATCTCGTGTCATGTAGCGTCGACACGGATGCTTCTCCATTTTTGGAGAATCCGAATATCATAACTTACTTAAATTCAGTTTATAGTTTCAATTATAAAGAAGCTATGTTCATGATTTTGCTCGACCTAGACCAGCTCGGGCTTTGATAGCATCACTGGATAAACTAATCAAAGTCCCAATAAAATATAATATCCCTTCATTTCTTCACTTCTCCTTTCCCATCCAATTGATTCCATCTAGCAAAACATAATCTTAGTTAGACAAAATTATAGGTAGATGGGCCGGATAGCCTTTAAAGGCCAAATACCACTATACTCTATACTTAGCAATTGAAACATGACTATATAACTTTAGGCTGCCCAAATAGAGGAGACCAACTTTTCTTGCTCTTGTTAAAGATTGATGGGCCAAATCTTGATGCTCAAAGACAGTTTATATTGATAATATTTCAATAGTGTACGGAAACTAGTTTGTCAAGACATGTTCAAGCAAAAAAAAATAAAAAAAATTCAAGCACATATGCCCCACATAGGAGCACGAAACACGAGAAATTACATAGCATTTCCAGCATTGGATAAATCCAATGAAATAAATGAATAAATGAGTAACACTTGTTGATCCCTTGAAACGTTTGAATACAAAGTGACTTGAATATTTATAAACATGAGCCAAACATAGACCTATCTACTGTGAATTAAGTTTAGTTCGTCGTTGTGTTGTGCAATAAAATGTGTATTTTAAGACAACAAGGGCCTCACCTAGATTCTCGTTACAAGTTTCGTAAGTGGGACCTTGCTATGGGTANCAGAATTATTATATTTGCGCGGGACGCGCAACCCACGGCGGGTAACCCGGAGTGTAATACTCCGGGTACCTTTAGCTTATTCCTTCGAACTCCGGGTACCTTTAGCTTATTCCTTCGCAAGTGTGCCACTGGCCCACTGCTATGAATTCACCGACTCATAAACTGTATATTATTTTCGATAATCTTCAAAATAATTGGCTTCCTTTGGAAAGTTTGTGTGACAAAAATCCAACCACCTCCCAGTTTGACCCATTTGAAAAACAAAAAGTTGACCAACACCGTACAATAATTGCTAGCATATAGAGGCACCAAGATTCTTCTACTGTGCCAAATTGTCGACTAAGGCCATGAAGTTTTCCAATCGTCTAATGGAGATAATATCTTATAACGAAAAACGGGGCAGACTGTTGTCTTTAGTACATAATACAATTGATAATTGTAGTAAATTGATCTTCCACGTAATTACTATGTGATTCTTAATTATCTTATTAAAATCAATTTTTAATGAGATTTCACATGTTTGAAAAACAAACTCTGGTGACACAGTACATTTGTCACCAGTTCAAATTGTTTTATAATACGGTTTAAAATTGAATGGACCATTACACCCTCATTATCATAATCCCATTTTCAGAATTACCCTTGCATTCATTATCCCTAATTGAGGGTGTATTTGAACCACATTATTTTGAAAGAATATATTCTGGAATAATAGATTGATGGAGAATTTGTAGTTGAAAAAGAAAGAAAAGTGATTGATGTAATGCAAAATATTATTTTATTGAAGAATGTGTGATTATAAATGAGTTAAAAATGAAAATAAAAATTTTAAGGGAAAATTGAAGCCACGGTACCAAACATTTCACATTTTTACATACTTTGCCCAAACCTTTGATTTATGTCACCCACTGTACCGAACATTTAAACAATTTACACCCAAATTTCAAATTGGCAGAAATCGTTAATTTGACCGTCAATTGATCAAAAATTAAAAATTTGACTAATTGTTGACTAATTCTTAGATGACAAATGGTAATTTCCCCCTTTTTCATATAAAAAAAACTAAAATCAAAAACCAAAACCCATGTCATCTTGTCCAACCACCCCCACCCAACCCAACCCAACCCAACCCAACCCAAAATCAAACTGCCGACACCACTGATAAAAAAATGGAAGAAAGGAAAACGTATGCAATTTTGTGAAGCTCTCAGTCTTATTCATTGAATGAAAATAGTAGCCTATAAGTAGGCAGTACATATTGAAAGAAAAGCAACTAAGTCGACTACACTAAGGCACTAACCTCAACTCTTATAAACTAGGCAAAGAAAAACAAATTTCTTGTGACCACTAAACAAAACACTAAAGACCCCGTCAATCAAACTGCCAAAACAAATAATGGGGCTTCCAAATAATACGTGATTAGTATTAAAATAAGTCTCTAACACCCTCCCTTAAACTGATATATGCAGAAATTAGTTTAGAACAGATGATTTCAACAGTTCAACAGCAATACTAAGTTTCCTCTGAAACAATGTCCTTGAAAGAGCATACTCCAAGCATTTTTCTAAGCTTCATGAAGACAGGAGGCTTGAGGGGTTTGGTTAACAAATCTGCAGTTTGATCTTCACTCTTACAGAACATCAACTCAATAGCACCATTCTTGCATAAGTCACGTAGAAAATGGAACCTCACATCAATATGCTTGCTCCTTCCATGTAGAACAGGATTCTTTGACAGCTTAATGGCAGAAACATTATCGCAGTAGATTAAAGTTGGACATTGTTGATGATTGTGTAAAACTCCAAGTAACCTTTGTAACCAAATAGCTTGACATGTGCTTGATGCTGTTGCAACGAACTCAGCTTCAGTAGATGATAGTGTCACTATTTGTTGCTTCTTTGATGACCAAGTTACAGTTCCAGAACTTATTAAAAACACAGACCCAGATGTACTCTTTCTATCACTGAGGTTTCCAGCATAATCACTATCTGAAAAACCAATCAACTTTGATTTTCCAGCATGATTCCATAGTCTGATGTACCTTTCAAGTAACTAAAAATTCCCTTCGCAGCTAAGAGATGAGCTTCAGATGGATTCTCCATGTATCTACTGAT
>CAIGRO010268855.1:0-16274 GCA_903798355.1 Fraxinus baroniana
TTAATCTCTCCCAAACTGGCTCTAATAGTCTAACTCAATTTTTATTTGTTTTAAATTCTTGGGAAAAAAAAATCACTATTTGTCTTGGTGGATAGATGAAATGACTCTTTCGACCTGAAATCTTTTTAAAGTCATGTGCGACATAATTTTTTAAATGGTAGAACTTTGCAGGTAGTGTGAGGCCAACAACTTTCTTGATCGTTGTTCAAGCGTCCATTGCAAGTTGAGAGAAGATCTGAGTGAATTGGTGACTCAAAAGTAAGCACTTTTAACGCTAATTATAGTTCACTCTCTAGTTTTAGCCCATGTTTGAGTTACATTATTTTTTTATTCTCATTTTTCTACACATTTTCAACTACAAATTTTTCAATAAAATAATATTTTCAATCACATCAATAATTTTTTATTCTTTTTTAATTATATATTCTCCATCACATCAGAAAAAAATGCATTCTTGAAGAAAGAATGTACACCAAACAGAGGCTTAGTCGTGACCTTTAATTCTCCATAGCTTCATTCACCTTTAAAAATTAAAGACAACTAGTGTAAAGATCTAGTAAAATCATAGGTGATTGATCTTTATAATACTTCTAAATAATTAATTTTCAAAATATTTGTTATTAGGGATTTTTCCCCCATCATTTGTGCTGCTCGAAGATCTATAAAAAGAAAAACGATGGGATACACAAGTGATTAAGCCTTCATTTGACACCCATTTTTTTTTTTTTTTTTCTGATTTTCATTTTTTATTTCAACCACACATTTTATAAATAAAATAATTTTTCACATAAACATAAAAATTCTCCTTACTTTTTAACCACGCATTTTTCCATCAATTACTATTCAAAAACACATTTTTCTACTAAAATGGGTGTCAAACAAATATAAACTCAAAGGACTTGAGTTGCAATTCTTGAAGTGGTTTCATTTGCTTAACAAACACGATTTTAAACATGGAGGAGATTCTTTTAAGATTCATATCATTCACTAGTATTTCATGGGAGTTTTTCCCCTTTGTGCGATTTTCAAGAGATATGTGAGACTTTGTAAAAAATTTGATAAATGTTCGACGGGAATGTAAGTATTTGTGCTATTTTAAAGAGATGTGTGAGATTTTGTAAAATACTTGATAAATGTTCGATCGAATGTGAGTATTTGTTGTTGAGTCTCGGTCAAATCGGGTATTTTCTACATTTCCTACCTTTTTTATGGTTGGGTCTGCTCTCCTTTCAGATAATGAAAATAAATCGAGAAAAAAAAAACAAGAAATTGTCAATCCCTTTTCACCGATTTTTATTGCAATCCCTTTCACCAATTATTGAGTAGAACAACTGATGATATCAAAATATAACTTTTAATTTATTATTTTTAAATGAAACTACGTTAACAAATTATTATAATTAAATAAATAATTCGTAGAACAACCAACTACTACTAGAAATAAATAATTTGAATAATAAAAAAAAAAAACTACTAGAAATTAATAATTGTTAGAAATGTCTTGTTTTGAACCTACAAAAAGTCTATTTTTAAGTTTTTAACTAAGTGTTTGTTCGGAAAAGTTTAAAAAGTTGATGTCAAATTCAATAATTAATATCAATCATACATTTCACGAGATTCCACAAACGAAGCTAAGCACTTTTTTCTTTTTCATTCTGAAGACTCGATTCCACACTCTGGCTTCCATGATTGGAACAACCTCTGAAGTTCGTGCATGCCAAGTCATCACTGTCGTTGCCAAGGTTTTGAATTTTTATTAACTTTACAAGCACACATTTATCATTTTTTTTATATCAAAAGCTTCGACAAATAACTCCGAACCATGTTTAAATGATGGGCTCTTTTCGGTAAGCCCAATTCACTTATTTGGGCGGCCTTTGTTAGGCTTGTGTTAGACCAAGCTTGGATAAACAGGCCTCAATTTGCTTAGTAATGCACATCAGCACATTGCAGTCTTGCTAATTTTCTATATATATTTAAAAATAAAATTGGTTTTACTTGTGAACATAAATTCCGCAATTAAATCCAAATGAGACAAAAAGATTGTTTGACAAAAAATTTGATAAAATTTTTCAATAACTTTTAAGTATTTTCAAAATGTGTATGATTTTTTATTTATTTATTTGTCCATTTAATATGACTTTTGTTTTTTACTTTTACTTTCTGTACAAAAGTATATATGGATGATATTATTTTAATTTTTATTTAAAAAATAATTTTTAAAAATACTTTATATTTCATAAGTGTTTTTAAAGAAAGTCATAATGGAACAGATTCCTCTAAAAATTCTTCTAATTATCGAAAACATTTTCATTATCATAAAATTAGTCAAATGAGTCCAACAGAAACTTTGGGGGTGTCAAAACTCACAAGCTCCTTTCAACTTTTTAAAAGTTATGCCAAACGGGTCTTACAATATTTTTGAAAATTTATCAAACTATAAAAAAAAAAAGGTTGAACCCCAACCTTGAAGGCCCCACTGACCCTACCCTAAACCATCGTGGAGGAGGTAAATCGTAGGATGTGCTTCCTAGGAGTCAGGGTGGAGAGATTATGGATAGGCCTGAGCTATAAACCCTATGGTAACTCCCGCTTGCAACAAAGTCAATTTCACCTTGCGGGAAATGAACTCTGCATACTACTGCACTGAGCCCTAACCGTCCCCCCTTTGCCATTGGGAGATTTTCCCTGGGGGCCAAATTTATCAAACTATACGATTTACCAAAAATGGTTAAACTTATAAAAATTTACCCACTATGACGAAATAAGAAAAAAAAATGTGGAAACACTCAACGAAAAATAGAACGAGAATTAGACACAGAAAGGCGAGAGATGGTTGCATCAATTGTACGAACCTTGCAGTTAAATGCTACAACACTCGCACCCATATCAAGGCCCCTACTATTCTTCTCTGTCCCCTCACAGCTGCGTGCAGTGAGAAGAGTATCTGTTTCAATGTCTTACGACAGACAACTTGATGCTGCCAAGAAAGCAGCCGCTCTTGCTGCTCGCCTTTGCCAGGTTAATTGTTTTATTGATGATTTATTCTCCTGTTTCATTTTCGTTTAATTTCGTGCTTTTTATTGGATTTCAGTGATTCTTTAGTGTCTTTTTTTTGCTAATTGAAGATTATTTTTTTTGTGATTTAGTGATACCCAGATGAAAAAATTGCTTTATTTGCGCATCTTTTGGTGAATTCACAATGACCAAATGGAATAATGGTGAATTTGTGATTTTGGATTATGGAGTGGACTTTTTGGTCTTACCATTTCACGGTTTAGGTCTAGTTCTGTCGGAAAGTATGTCTTCAGCATTCAAGGAATTTTCTTTCTTAGCCATTCTCAGTTTGGATGTTTCAAGGAAGCGGTACGAACTGGAAATGTAAAAATTCCAGATCTAGGGACTATATAGCTTATTGATTGAAAATCGAGGATGAAATTTTTACTTGTACAACCAATGAATATTGCACGCAAGTTACAAGTATATAGGTTAAGATAATCTTTAACAAAATTTGCAGTCCACGCTGTCAATTAGCGCTTTGATTTACTGCACAATTGGATGTAATTGGTGTGAACCTACTAATTTCTGCTGTCTTCCAAAATGCAAGATGACTAACACTCATTGCTGCTTCTTTCTACAGAAGGTACAAAAGGCATTGCTACAATCAGATGTCCAATCAAAATATGATAAAACTCCTGTAACAGTGGCTGATTATGGTATGCTAATCAACTGCTAGATTTGTTCATCTAGGATTTGCACTTTGTGGAATTTAATTTTGGCAATCATTGTTTGTCCCCCCCCCAAATGTGTCCTCACGGTTTCTTGTATTTTGGACTATTGGATGTCTGCAGAAATTAAAATGATCCAACTATGCATAAGATTGGTTCATATGTTTGACAGGGAAAAACATACATTTTCCCAATTAAACTATAGGACGAAGACTGATTTAGATGGTGATTTGACTGCAGCCTTTTTGGATAACTAACATGTTTTGCTTTGTTTGTTGATCATTTCTAGAGTATATTGGTGGCTTTGATTTGTTACTTCTCAAAGGGGAAATCAGATGGAAAAAAACATTTAGGGGGGCCTGCATGCTACAAATTAAAGCACTTTGTAGTCTGAATGACAATGTGGATGTGAGTTTGAGAGCGTGAGTGACGACATGAGAGCATCAACTTTGAAAAGAACATAGGTAGAGAGTGCTTCACTTGGTCAATATATGAAGCATAAGCTATTACATTTGGCGTTTAGGGGGCTAAGGAACTTGGAAGGTTCTCTTCTGATCACGTTTATAGTTTATATAATTGAAAGTGTTGATTATAATAATTGTTCTCTCTGCCTCATTGAATGTACGGAGTGATTGATCGAATCAAATGGATTTGATAGAGTTAACTTAGCTCTCTAGGTAAGCCTTTGTTTGCTTAGTGAGGGTGAGCACAATAATATCTCCTTAATAAAGGCCAAATCTTTCTTTACTCTAAGAAAACCCAATTAGGGCTGAAGTTATTGAGCATCATTTCTTGTGCAAGATTGGTTTTCCTCAGGTCTGGCATAGATATGACTACTTGTCACAAAATGAATGGTCAGATACTGAAACCGTCCACGTGGACGTCTTTGATGGCAAAAGTATTGTTCGTAAATTTGTTGCAGGCAATAAAATGAAATTCACCTTTGTTATTTCATACAAGGAGGAGAATTCAGGCCCTTAATTCCAGCGTTCTCAGAGAAACTAAAGGGCGGGGTAAAATTTGTTGATGATGAGTTTACCACTTCTCCTGTTTAATAAAAAAGCACTCATATGCTACTTGAAAAAATATTATGACAAGAATCAATTAATTGTATAAGGCTGCTAAACAAGGCATGTAATGAAAACCAATGGAACTTGTTGCAGTGCCATACTTCGGAGAATCAGTTTAAGTTAGGCAATAAAAATTGCTTTTAAAAGCTAAAGCAGTTCCACACGATCCTTCGTTAAATGCAAAGTTTACGTATTATGCCTACAAATATCAATTTCCATGACGAGGCTGGCCATTAGACTCCGAGAGACCAAATGCAATCCAATTTTCTCATTTTAACAGTGCTTGGATTTAATTTTCAGGTTCACAGGCTGTTGTTAGCTATATTCTGGAGAAAGAGTTGCCATCATTGTCATTTTCATTAGTGGCTGAAGAGGTAGTCTTAGAACTTGGGATTGGTTTTTATGCTGGTTATTGAAAAAATATCCGTATTTGTGAACCTATTGATCTAATGATGTGGCCTATTATGGCTTCTCTCTTCATTCCTCTTTCTACAAGGTGGTTTATTTCTTTCTTTTTCCGGGAAATAACATTTTAAAGCTTATTCTCCCATCAAACATGTCCAAGTTATTTATATTTTCTGTTTGAATGGATTATATGAAGATTGAGTATTTCTAGGATTCAGAAGACCTCCGCAAAGAAGAAGCCCAGGGTACTCTAAAGCGTATAACGCAACTTGTGAATGAAACCCTTGCCAGTGATGGAATGGCAGATGTGTTGCCTTTATCTGTGGAAGATGTACTTGTTTCCATTGACAATGGAAAATCTGAAGGCGGTCCTCATGGTCAGCACTGGGTTTTGGATCCTATTGATGGCACCAAAGGGTGAGTTTGTAGATTGAACTAAATTTCCTCTTGGCTCGATGTGATTGCAGAAGATTTAGTTTTGTTAGGCCTTTCAGTAGATAAAGTGCTAAATTGAATGAAGTTCAATAATAAATTAGTCGACTCCAAGTTTATTAGAATAAGGCTGGGTATAGAAGGTCATACAAGACTTGCAGGCCTGCTGCCTCAGTTGTTCCAAATTTAGAGAAGAAATTTGTTCTTCTTAATTGTTTTGAACTACCAAGGCAACATACTAAGATACTGAGTGGCACATTCTTCATTTAATCAAGGCATTTATGTATGTGATTGAAGTTGTTTCATAATTTTGAAATTTAAGTCATATGGTCAGAGAGATACTTGAATAACTGTCAGGACAAAAATTAAAAAGTAGTAAAAGAACCTAGAAGATTAGGCCCTTCTTTGGTCCCCATTATTTCCAAAATACATTTCTCTCTTATTTTCAACCACGCATTTTTCAATTAAATAATATTACACGTAAACCCAAAACTTTTCCTTATTTTTTAACCACACATTCTCCATCAAAATACTATTCCAAAATGCATTTTGGGCAAAAAATGGGCATCAAACAGGCTATAGATTCAAACGTGCTCTCTCTGACTCTCCCCACCTCCCGTGCACACAATTGCGCACACAACTACTTGGGTTTGAGAGCGTATAATATTGGAAGTACACAAATCTTGAGAGCCCATCGTTAGCATTGATGACTTGTGCTCGCACTATTGCAGATTTTTACGGGGAGACCAGTATGCCATTGCATTAGCATTGTTAGATGAAGGGAAAGTTGTGTTGGGAGTGTTGGCCTGCCCAAATCTTCCATTATCATCTGTTGCCAGCCATAATCAGCTCATTTCTAAAGATGATGTTGGTTGTCTTTTTTATGCCCAAGTTGGTACTGGAACTTATATGCAGAGTCTAGATGGCTCCAAGGAAACGAAGGTTTGTATCCTTAAACGATTACTTTAACTGATAGTTCAACCAGACATTGAAATCCAATTTTCCTATTGTCTTTCAGGTACATGTTTCTGCAACTGAAAACCCTGAAGAAGCATCATTCTTCGAATCTTTTGAAGCAGCACATTCAATGCATGACTTATCTGGTTTGATAGCCAAAGTACTCTCTCTCTCTCTCTCTCTCTCTCTCTCTCTCTCTCTCTCTCTCTGCGCTGATATGTGTGTGCGCGCGCGCGCTTTTATATTTTTGCAAAAAGGTTGTAGTTTTGTATTTGTTGATAGAAACTCGGTACTCTCTCTCTCTCTCTCTCTGCGCTGATATGTGTGTGCGCGCGCTCGCTTTTATATTTTTGCAAAAAGGTTGTAATTTTGTATTTGATGATAGAAACTCGGTGTCAAAGCACCTCCTGTTAGAATAGACAGCCAAGCAAAGTACGGGGCTTTGTCTAGAGGAGACGGAGCAATATACTTGCGTTTCCCTCACAAAGGATACCGAGAAAAGATATGGGACCATGCAGCTGGATACATAGTTGTTGCAGGTTTATAAAATCTTCTTATCATTTTATTAATCATTGTTCTTGATAGCAGAATCATATCATTGTTCAAAAAGTTTATTTATCTGTAGTAACAACTGATCTCCCATTAGTTAATTGCATATGTTACTGTAAGTTTAGAATTAAAACAAAGAATGTGTATAATGTTCAGAAGTCAGACAATATAGCTGCTACTTTGGGACTAGCAAACTATACAAACTGCTAGAGGAAGGATTATTGATCCATCATCCAGACGGTATAATTAGACTGAATCTGAGCTAATTGGATATTGTTCCTGTTTTATGTTCATATTTAATTTTTTTTCATGCAACAAATGGTTTATCGTGTTTGCAAGTTTCCCTTAATAGTTATATTCACATTATGAATACAAAAGGATCTCAAATTATGTGCACAAAAAAGAACTTCTGATGTTATTAAATAGATATGTAATTAATTAATTAAAAAGATGCACATGACATATATTGATCCACGATAAATTTTTGCTAATGTTCCCAAATCTGGTTTTGTAGAAGCTGGAGGTGTGGCCACAGATGCTGCTGGAAATCCTTTGGACTTCTCAAGGGGAAGATATCTCGACTTGGACACTGGCATAATAGTTACAAATCAGAAGTTGATGCCGGCTCTCTTGAAGGCTGTTCAGGAGTCTCTAAAGGAGAAAGCTTCGTCCTTGTGATTCTATTTATAAATGAGTGGTTATAACTGGTCAATAGTATTTGCAACGCGATTAGGACAGTTCATTTTGCAGTTGTGAGGGCACAGTTTGCTTAACTGCTGTACCTTGTTCTTGAATAACAATGATGTTCCAGAATAGTTGCAAATCAACTCCGTCATCACCGCACTCCTTTATCAAATAGTCTACAAAGAATCTTGACGTTTAAATTGTTCTGATTTACATTATTCTTTTATCACTCGTGGCATGTCTGGTGAAGAGGGTACTGATAGTATTAAACAAGAATGAAAAATTTTACCTTCCCATTTAGTACCGTACCAAATATTAACTTCTTGTGCCCCTAAGATAGCTGCAATTATCATCAGCTCTGGTTGACAAACTTTACAGGTTGTTGGCAGAGGGATATCCACTTTCAAATGCATTAAAGTGAGTTTTTAATAGTTTTGCAACTGACAATTTTAACGGCGTTTGAGTTTGAGTCGACGGAATACGAAAAGCAACACGACAAGAACGGGAATGGAAAAACACTTATATTCATGCTCGTCGAGGCCTTAATAAAAAATTGTTGACGATAAGCTTAAAATAGAACGTAATATATGCAATTATGCTGTCATCTACCATTGTAAGACAATATACTTGCCCTATACAATTTTACACCAAGTGTGTAAGGCCTACTTATATAGGGGTGCCCATATAGAATCTAATAGATACAATGAACATACATGATATAGGGGATCATCTGGATTTCACAGAGAATGTATGTGCTGGACTTTCTGAATAGCTTCCTTAACCTTATCTGATGGCTCTTCATAGAGGAAGGAAGGGTCGTCAAACTCCGCGGCCAGGCTCGGCTGCCCAAGAAAGGCACGGAATGAGTCAGCAACTGAATGCGAAAGAGAACTGAGGTTATACCCTCCTTCAAGGAAAAACACACAGCGACCCCTGCATAAATCTTTGGCAAGTTCCTTAATGCTCGAAGCCAACATGTAATATGTTCCTGTTGTGAATTGCAGATTTGCTAGTGGATCCAACACGTGTGCATCGTATCTGGACGAAAAATTCATAAACCTCATATAATATATGCAAGAAGCACGAATACTTTTAGCTAAATTGACAGGAAATGATAAGAGATCAAAACAGGCTTGAGTTTTGAATATACCAAGAAACTATATGAAAACATTACTCACCCAGCTGACACGAGAATTATATCCGGCTTGAACCTCCTAGCACATGGTACAATAACTTCATCGAAGACAGTTTGCATGGCTCTATCACCCGATCCTCCTGGTAAAGGCAGGTTAAGCGTTGATCCTTCACCATCTCCATGACCTATCTGATTTATTTTACCAGTGCCAGGATAACTCCCATCCTACATTAGATATAAATCAAATTATAAAGTGGACACAGCGTAAAAAATAGCGATAGGGATTTATCAATCGAGCTCAAAAACTTAAGCAAAAACTTAAGATTTGTGCATGCTAAAGTTAATAATGCAATCCTGCTTAGGGAATCTCTATTACTTCAATTATATGTTCTGTTATGCAAACTAAATAGCTGGCAATGTCAACATCTATCAGAAAGATTAATACAAGGCTTACAGTGCAGTTGCTTGCTAAACAAGGGTAAATATCTTCAGATTATCAGTAGCTATTAGCTAAATATCCAAAGCTACATTGTCTTGCTAGCAGATCAGAAATTATCAATTCAGAAAACATAAAAGAAAAAAGTGGTGCGCAAGTTAAGTGAAATCCTTTTTCTTTTCACAACGAAGTTTTCCTTTTCTTTCCCTAGACCTGTGACGTGTTCAGTGCTGCAAACAACTAGCTTTATACACGTGATTATGAGTGTGCACGTGAGAGAGAGAGAGAACAGGAGGTTCCAAGCTGAGGAAGAAGCATAGCAAGGAAATAAGGTATAATATAAACCCAATCACTTGAAAGAAATATTTCTATATGTTGAAGCTCAAATAATAGAACAGGCAAGAAAGACATTTTTTCCATCCCACGAGAGGAATGACTATCCAATACAAAAATTTGGCTCAGCCATTGAGCAAAATAATAAGTTTCTAGTAAATGGGTAAGCCAATAGGCAAAAAATTATGTTTCATTTGTAACCATGTAAGCTTCCTGCACAGAATGATGGTTACTTGTTTAAAATCTTCTCTCCAATTGTTCCAGTATTTTCAGAGTGCACAATTTAGGCAGAAAAAGCAGAAATTTTAAATGAACTATATTCTAGTTTTGCATGATCTAGGATATCTCAGACCTAACTTTGAAACTTTGAATGGAAGAAATTTATGACATCTCATTAAGCTTCATAGTTTCCAAGAAATTATACTAAAATATGAATATAGTGGTAAGGCGCAGTTGGGAATTTAATTATAGCATGGCTTACTTGGTGAGTAGAAAGAAAAAATATATCAGGGTCTTCATAGAAGGCATCATTTGTCCCATTCCCATGATGAACATCAAAGTCAATGATAAATACACGCTTCAATCCATGTACTCGTTGGGCATAGCGAGCTGCTATAGCCACATTTCCAAACACACAAAATCCCATGGGTCCCTTGGGAATAGCATGGTGACCAGGAGGCCGTACCAAAGCAAAACCAACTGGAGGATCATGCCTAAATTTTGATGCCAAAACCTGCAACATTGGGCCACAGAAATAATCAGGGTTTCCAGGAATAGGTATCTCCATCTCATTATAAAAGAGAAACTTTCATAACCTTGACAAAAATAACACAGAATTAATTCAAATGAAAAATGTATATATAAATAATAGTATCATGGGGAAAGGAAAGATCATCACAAAAGCGACTAACGTATTAGATTGAGACATCACCACTGAATCAACCAGCGAAATTCCAGCACCAGCTGCCAATATCGACTCATGGAATGTCTGTATAATTGAGAATGTCAAAATGAGAAATAAATACATCATTAGCACATCATCATTGGCAGATACAATTACTCGCCAGAAATAAACGAGAGGACATATTCATTTAAAGTGTTCTTTACATGCAGGCCAGATTCTTTTTTTCATCAAATTCCTTACATGTGCACAATTTTATTATTTCGGAAACTTTCTATTTTAGTTAATTTTTATAAATAGGACTAGTGTTTTTGAATAATGTCGACAATTGATATGATTGGTTAGTGTACTGATATTATTCACCTTACAATTTCTCTTGGATGCTTATCTTCAAAGCAGTACTAACTTTCTTATAATAAGATATCTAACTCTTCAAAAGATGAAAGGATTTTCATAAAATATAGCAGTGATGAATATCAGTTTGCAGTAATAGCACTGAAAATGGGGAGAAACTACAGTTCAAGATTGTGTTCTCACCGTGGCAGTAGCGTAAGTTGGTCCAGAGCCATCAATAAAAATAAGACCTTGTTCTGAGGCCTGAGCCATTGCCTATAAAACACAATAGAGAGAGAGAGAGAGATCAGATAACTATAGTTCCACATTATCACATTAACGAAAAGGGTAAATTAGCCCTTTCCAAATTTAAAGTTATAATGGCTTCATCGTTCATGGTGAAACAAATTAAAAATTAGTGAGGATACGACCCTGAAAATACCACCAAAAAAAAAGAATAGAAATAAAGCTAAGACTAGTCACTGAGAAGTTCATCTAAATAGGATTACTTAGAAATGATAAATCAGACAATCACATGCTTATTCTTTAGTTGAATATAATAACAATTTTTCAAAAATATTTCATTATCAATTAAAGACCAACTTCAAGAGATAAAGGGCAATATAGATATACCTTCTCAAGTCCAGACACATAAGCTCTTTCATGAACACTTGCTATATCATCTACACTAGCAGATCTGAAACTTTGAAGTTCAATAATCTCTGTGCCTCGGTACTGAAACACAAGACGGCATGATGAACAAGAAAGTGACTTATGTAACTTTGAAGAGAAAATTACAAAACCAAGAACATAATATCCCCCACTTAGAACACCATAATGGAAACTTTGGACCAAAACGGAGGACCTGACGCTAATATATTAGGGCACTATTTGATCAACATTCTTAAAAAAAAAATGCATTCTATTAATACTCATTTTCAACTACACAATCTTCAATAAAATAATATTACACGCAAATCCAAAACTTTTCCTTCTTTTTTAACCACGTATTTTCCATCACATCACTTTTTAAAATGCATTCTTTCCTTAAGAATGTGCATCAAACAGGGGCTAGATATTCATAGTAAGAAAAAAATTGATAAATTGCTAAATGTGTTTTGCAAACAGGTTGACAAAATCATCTAGCTATGCAAAGATGTGAAACTAAATGCGTAATCGCTTTTGTACCTTTGAAGTCAGTTCCATCTTTTCAAGAGCATTCACAATGGCAGGAACTCTGGAATTGCATTCAGGGTGCGACTCCTGATATACGTAATTAAATTAGATAAAGATACAGTGAGTGTGTGTGTGTGTGTGTGTGAGAGAGAGAGAGAGAGAGAGAGCCAACTGAGGAATATTTAGGAAGAAGCAAAGAAGAAAATCTTCAGAAACACTCAAGTGATAAGCTGAATAATTTGCATAAGCTTCCAGTTAGAATAATGCAATATGCATGCTAAATCTTTGCAAAATATCAATTTTCAACTCATTTTTCTGAAATTAATGCATCATTTGCACCAATCTGTCCAAAAATGCATTATTTTTATCTTTTGCAATTTTATATGTGCTGTATTATACATCAAGTGATAGGACATAAAAATGAAAAAAGATAAAAGGATACAAAGTTCAGTTACAAATACACAAAGAGCTTTAACAGAATAAAAGAGAACAAGAAATCATAATAGGGTGAAAATGCTAAAAGAGAACATAAGCAATCTGTTAGCTGCATTGATAATAATATTTAGGTATCAATATAACTTCAAATTTACAACATATGACAACTTTTATTTTCCAATTAGAGCTTCAACTGAAAACTCCAATAAATTGGGTTTGAGGTGGCGAGGAGGGAGGTGATAGCAGGTTATAGAGTGAAGTTAAAAGATTAATGATAGGACACTAGGTAAAAGCTCTTTACCCAATATTCACTACAATCCTGTCCCCTGCAATTGAATTAATTACAATCTTGGAGCTCTCATAACTAGTAATAGCGATTCAACAACAAAAGACAAGAGTCTTGTTCGCAATAAATTTAGGGTCAGCTACTTGAATTCTTCATTGCCACTCCATTCAGTTAACTGCTAGATTACTCATTTCATTAAATAGGGTTCCAAAACCACAGTTTACTTATATACTTCAATAGTCTAGAAACATGGCAATTTTATGGAAAATATTGGTAGAAAATACCATCTATTTTCCTATGTTATGATTAAAAATTAACAAAAAGGCCAAATAACAATATTGCTGGTAGTGTAGTTGAATAGGATAAGTGATGATGGAGTTTAAGAATCCACGCAACTGATTTATTTTTCTGATAGTCTAATATTTAGAAATTACAAATGGAACATAAGAATTAGTCTTCCAGATAAAGTGGAGACAAGCAGGAGGTATCAGTTGGTACTTGGTAAGTATTTCAGAGATAATTGTGAACAGTGAACACAACATACAACAGCTATTTAAGCATACACAGAACCCAAACGGAGTGATCACAATTTACTTCTCCAATTTAATACAATACAAAGCATTACTGATTAAAGAAACATGTACAAGCCACGATTCCAAACGAATATATTCAAGCAAAACATAAGATTATTCTAGATTAAAAAAAAATGCTTATTTGCGACTAAGTTCAAGAAAGCTAAATAAAATGTGCTTATGAAGCTATTGAGACAGAATATACACTTTAACTCAACAATCTCTCAGTTTACAATTGTAAAATCAGGGAAAAACATGCTAAACGTTAAAAATGTCAAATAGACAAGATCCATGTGTATGAAAGTACACAACACAGAAATCATACCTTGTTATGGCCCATGGCAGGAGCAACAGAATAAATCACTTTGGCATTGAGTAGTTGAGTCTCGGAAGGTACACAAGGATCATTCTCTGGATTATTCAAACAATAAACGGAACCTCTACTTTTCTTTGAGGAGTATGCCTTTTCTAATTTCACATTCTTCTCGAGAAATCTGTTGTTCACATTAGATTTAAACTTAGAATACTTCTTGTTCCACATGTACATGTGATGCCTGACCTGGAAAAATGAATCTGCTGCCAGTTGGGAACAGGATTATGTTAATGGAAATATGACACTACACACTTCGTTTTTGAGTTTCAAATTACAGATGACAATGGGCTGATTATGGCTGGCAACAGTTTCATCTGCTACAATCTTTACGTGAGTTTATTTCAACCCATCTAAATTGTTAAACAATTATCATCATCCAGTTTATTAATATTAGGTTCAATTCAGCCAAATCGACAAATTCTTTTGAACTTAAAAGTATTTATGATTCTTTTCTTCTTCAAGTTTACCAGACAACAACAAATTTAACCAAAAAACGGATATAATACATAAAATAAAAATCTTTTTGTCATAAAATAATATTTAAATTAACAAAATGTATCCTTGAATCAATGAAATAACTGGTTCTGCTCAAGTAATCGAAAACCCACTACAGGGAATTCCAAGAAAAAAAATTGCTAAATAATTAGCTCGATGAATAATCATAATACTACAGTTATTCAAACCAAAGAAGACACAAATTTATAGCGAGAAAGAAAGATTACCAGCAGGAGATAGAGACGAGAAAATTCGGAGCTCCATTTTACCACACAATGACACCTTTAATTTTTGTCGATAAGTTAAATCCTAGTATTTATCAGCAACCTAAGTTTTGTTACACTGTCCATATGAATTGGGTGCTATCAAGTATGTTATGTCCACACGTTTGAAATATCAGTATAATTAAGTGAGAATAGTGGCATTGGGCCTTTTGACCCAATAGAAAGTTTTTTTTGTCGTTTGACCTCCTTTTCCTTTTAAGAAAAAAAAGTTTACGTTTTCTATTTTTCATTTTTACCCCCAACCCTAAAAGGAGAAAACGGCTCCCAAGTTTGAAAACACAACACCAGTAGTGAGAAGAAGTAGAGGCGCGAGGAAAACTAACAAAACGGTTGTCAAATTTGAAAAGGAGACACCAACAGCGAAGAAGAAGAATCTAAGGCGCAAGGAAAACTCACAATACGGCTCCCAAATTTGACAAGATAACCCCAGCAGTGAAGACGAAGAAATGGAGGCGCGAGGAAGGATTCAAAAAATTGCATATACCTAGGTAAACTGGAAGAGGATTTTGCTCAATTAGCACATATGTTCACTTTTATTAACTACTTTCCTATTTGAATTGTTTTGTTGTCATACATAGTGCATTCTATAGGGCTGCTGCTTCGTGAATATGCAAATATGGATGATTGTGAAGTAAAAACACATATTAGATTTTCCTCTTTCGGACAGACCTTAGTTTTAGGACAAAACATTTCTTTTGTTAAACATTAGTTTTAGGACAAACCTTTTTTTAGTTAACTAATCAGAAGGAGAAAAATTAGGATGTTACAATGAATAAATCCTCACTATAAAGAGCAGTCCAAAAGCCATTTTTTGCCCAATAAAAAAGATGTGCAATTTACCTTGTGCTTGAAGCTCTTGCACCCATTTTTTTGCCCAATCAAAGGGTGCCTGCAAGGCATAGGCTTTTAACATAAAAAACTTAAAACTTTATTTGCATTGTAAGAAATCATGACAAGAAAGAACCATCAAATGCCCCTTTATATAGAATGAATGAAAGATAATGTTGTTGCACAAGTTGAATTGGTGCATCAATACACACACATGTAGATTAGGCTTATGTATCTTTAGGTTCTAAAAAAGAGAAGCATATTAAGGAAATAAAATCAAAGTCCCAAGGGCGGGGAGGCATAAATAGTTACTTGATTTGTAATGTCATATACAATAATGGCTGCCGCAGCTCCTCTATATTACATTGGAGCTAAGCTGTGGTATCTCTCCTGACCAGCCGTGTCCCATATCTCAAATTTTACAGTTGCATCATTTACAGCAACTGTTTGTGAGAAAAAGGCAGCACCAATTGTTGATTCCTGTGATATCGTACAAGAAGAGTCATGTATAGAAATCCAAAAGAAGAATGTTTAGCGATGTGGGAGTCGATACTTAAAACAAGTACAGGACCAACCTGAAATTCAACAAACTGCCCTTTTACAAAGCGCAACACTACACTTGATTTTCCAGCTCCAACATCTCCAAGAAGCACCTGAATGGCAAGAAAAATTAGGGTAAGGAACAAGAGTCCAATACTAAAGATGATTCTTGAAAAAGAAAACAAGTTAGAATCGTAATTCATGAATCATCACAACATCCGAAAGTAGAGTACTTTTTCAAATATTGGTTACAATAAAAATTTGATAACAAGTTTTAGATCTTTTCCTTCACAATTACAAAGGAAAAGGCTTAATTATAACA
>CAIGRO010268881.1:0-12174 GCA_903798355.1 Fraxinus baroniana
CAGGTTTCTCTCTAATTCAGGCACAAATCTAGTTCCTTTTAAGAAGAGTACAAAAGAAGCAATTTAATGGTTTCTATTCCTTTTACTTTACAAGTCATATTGTTCCCCATTATTATCTGCCCCCCAGAAGTGGTTTCAAAATAAAAAAATATAAAATAAAATAAAATAAAAACAGTTTTTATTAGGACACATATGAAAAGAACAACTAGAGTCCAGAATCCACTCTTCACTCAGCTACTTCTCATTATTAACAAGGACTAAACCATCTTCATAATTGTTATTATTACAAACCAAAGCAGCATTCCCCTCACTGAAGCCTTATCTTTTGCTTCATTCTTTTTCTTGTAATAATTTTTAATAAATTGACATATTTTACAACAATGATAGCATTTTTTGCATTTTGCCTTATTTTTGGATTTATTCTTGTGATTGCATTTAGTCATATTCTCATTCAGAGACTTAGAATGAAAATCAGGTTTACTAAACCATTTACCTTTACCAAGCAGGTTATTTCCATTTTGACTTCTAGTCTCAGACTTAATTTCAAGAAACTTATTTCTTAAAGCACTAATGATTTCATCAGTAGTAATCTGAGTCCTACCATATTCAAGAACAACCTTAATATCTCTATTTTTATCACTAATGGAGTTTAACAAAACTACAACCAACTAATTTTTTGAAAGTTTTTCATCACAGTTGGCTAAGTCAAGGGTCAACTTGGTAAACCTATTCAAATTATCATCCAAATCAACAAAAGGGTCAATTTTAAAAGAAAAGAATTGTTTCAACAGAAAACATTTGTTAGGAGTGGTCTTTGTCACATAGGTGGATTGCAACTTATTCCACAGTTCATAGGCAGTTTTAGTCTCACCAATATTAAACAAGAACTAGATCATCTTCAGAATTATTCTTGTTACAAACTAAGACAGCATTCCCATCAGTGAAACTTTTATCTTCTGCTTCATTCTTTTTCTTGTAACAATCTTTAATAAAATAACCCATTTTACCACAATGATAGCATTGTTTACCTTTTCCTTATTCTTGGATTTATTATTGTCATTCCATTTAGTCATATTCTCATTTAGAGACTTAGAATGAAAATTAGGTTTACTAAACTCTTTACCTTTAGCAAGCAAGTTATCTCCATTATGACTCCTAATCTCAGACTAAATTTCAAGAGCCTTATTTCTTAAAGCACTAATGACTTCATCAGTAGTAATATGAGGACTATCATAAGTAGTAACCTTAATGTCTCTATATTTGTTACTAATGGAGTTTAACAAGACTACAGTTGGCTAAGTCAACGATCAACTTTGTAAACCTATTCAAGTTATCATCCAGATCAACAGAAGGGTCCATTTTGAAAGAAAAGAATTGTTTCAATGGAAAATATTTGTTAGGAATAGTTTTAGTCACATATTTGGCTTACAGTTTAACCCACAGTTCAAAGGCTGTTTTGGTTTTACCAATTTCTCTTACAACATTATCAAATAAGTACAAGAAAATAGTACTCCATGCAACTTTTTCAAGTTCATTTTTCTTAGCAGGAAGTAAGTCTGAAGGCCAACTATTATCAAGAGCCCTAGCAACTCTCATTTGCGTTAAGATTGCTTTCATCTTTTGGCACCAAATATTAAAATCACATTTACCATCAAATTGTAGAACCTCAAACTTAGCAGAAGTCATGTATGAAAACAAGCATGATGCACAAATAGGGATTCAAGATAATAGTAATCACAATCAGAGACACGCAATAGTCACCGTAGCTCAAGAAATCAAAGTAACACACTTAGTAATACAAGATTTCCAAGGTTCAATCACAATAAATGGAACAAGCAGAGCAAAATTCCATTAAAGAACACAACAGAGATCAGAATGTCTATGTTTCATAAAATTTTCCAGGAGGATCCTCCAAATACACCCCTGTACTGGATTTATCTTAGATTCCCAAGACGTCATAGGAGTCTTTGGACAAAGATTAGTCTCTAAGGGATTTTGGTGTAGATCAAGGGAAAAATCAAGAAACCCTAATTTAAAGAATTTATACAGAAATGAAAAAGATCTCACCCAGCAAGTTAACAAGAAACTCGATTTCTTTAATGTACTTTCCATCAGTTCCAAAAATTTCTGATCTACAATAGATCGAACCCTTTCTACGAAGATTCGGCAACTTGTTATCAGTTCAAGGCTCAGATACAACTGTAAAGGCCCAAGTCACACGATATTAAAACAAGAACCAAAAGAATCAATCACGAACGGAGTAAAGTTGCAGAAAATTAAAAGATTGAACACAAATTTCTTTTGACTTATGTAACGCCTACATTCCCCGTTGAGCATCCAAATAATGGATCAGCTCAGTTGCACTATCAAGCCCAAAATGGAAACAATATTGTAGACCGTTCTTCAAATACAAGAGAAAGGCACAAAAGACTTATCTCTCAAACACCAAACTGCAGATGAAACGAATGAATCACAACAAGATAGCCTTCAACAGCCTATTGCACTACAAGACTACAAAAACCCTTTATTCTCACATATATCACTCAGACAACAGATCACAGAGGCTAAAACACTAATTGATCTCAGTTTTTTAGGTTTATCATGAGGGATGAAGAACACAAAGATCTCAAACCCTAGATTTTCAAAGAAGGGAAATTTTTCAGAAGAACCTAGAAGAACGAAAAAGCCCAAAAGCCAAAGACCAAGTGAATAAAATATCTACCAAAGTGGTATATATATCACACACCAACAAACCGTAGATCTAAGGGCCAACATAAGACCACGTGTCACCATCAGAAGAGAAGTACATTACTAAAAGAAACGCCATTTAGTAAAACACGATTTCAACCAATTTATGGGAGCACATCACTAATCACAAGTTCGAGCCTCAACAAATACAAACAACTCAAGTATGTGTGAGACGATACAAAGGCTAACTTTTGCTCTTTCAATGAGGAATAATTGTTGTATCTATACGAGATTGTCTTCAAAACCACATAACAGCATCAAACATGGAAACCCTTTTAACATTTGGTCTTCTTGAAATAAAGAAGTCCAACATATAAATAGATTATTGACATCAATCCACTAACAAGAAAAATAAATAAATAAATAATCTAGGTTGGATCAACCCACCCGACGCTCAGATGTAACAAAAATCACCCACTTGCGAATTATCAAAATATAGAAGCATATTGTGTTTAATCATGAGAATGAAATAAAAGTGGTGAACCTGATCTGCATAATCTAAATTTGCATGCACAAATGCAGAATTATATGCATTTGATATACATCAGGCCTCACTCCTGTGACTAAATAAGACCGCTTTAGAGCCATTCATTACTTGAGAAAAGTATTTTTATATGCTAAAGAACATAATTCTAAAGCTATGGAATCAGATTTATCCTTTATGTTAGCATTAAATAGGAAAAATATATAAAGCAACTATCTTTTCCCCAAATATCATGTACAGATAAAAAGATACTCGATGGAAGAGGATACAATCTTCTTGATTGATATATATATCTCAGCATTTCAATCACCGTCAAAATCGCGAAAATATGTTCGTTTTTTCTCTAGAAAAATGCTAGTTGGACAATATATTTAGGATAATTATATTCACACAATGGTTTTTGCTAATTGCACTACATTTTCATTGCACTGAAGATCCTCAAGGTTTGTTCACCATATCAGTTATGTCCTTAAATTTGCTACTTAAGTCGTTAACTTTTATCTTCAAATTTCCATTAATTAGCACATCTCGTCTTTTCTAGTAGTTTCTATCCAAAAGGCCTATATTATTTCACTTAGCTTGCCTCTTCCATGACTTTCCAGACCAACCCGGTTGCCTCTGACTAATAGGGCGAGCAATGTAATGGAGTCCCTAGGCTGAACGACATCAGTGAGAGCCCAGACCATAGTGGCTTTAGAGACAATCTTTTACTACCCAGGAGAAGAAAAAATAACCAGGAATTTAAAGAGAAGAATATGAAGATGCAGTCCATACAAACATATTTAACACAACACACCTTGCCCTTTATAAATATCCCTCCAATCTTTACTGAACATTAATACGTCAAGAAAGCATTGCAAATGGAAGACCAAATGAATAAAAAGAGGCAACAATGTTTACAAAGTCACATCTGCTAATCCATCAATTTCGAGTCAGCAGTAATCCGTCTCCTAAGTTTCTTCCACGCTCCAAAACACTGTTGACGATTTCAGCTCATGAACTTCAGAAGTTGTCAGTTGCCATCGGAACCTGAGATTAGTCTGGACGAATGTTAGTCATCGTGAGCATAACCTTTGCTCGCTCATAACATATCCAGACCCAAAATTTAAATATTAAATGGATCACTGCAAACTGAGGGATCTACCAGCATCGGGAATGGAGGCAACTTGATGAAATTGTTGAACCATTGTGCTCTAGTTATTAATGCCCTTGGAAGGTGTAGCACCATTCTTTGCAGTTTGCTCCAAGAGACGAACAAGTGAAATAAAGATTTCCATTCTCGTGACATCTCTGTTTGCCTGATCAAACTAGTACACACATAAATGGTCGTTCCAGAGATTCAATAACAGATCACAACTACCGCACACACGCACCCCAAGGAAAAAGAAAGAATATGGACAGAGGCAAGATTGTAAGGCAAAAAAACATTACAGCATTCAAATACAATGCTACGGTCAATACTACTTAAAACATTACCTCTACTACAAAGCGTGCCCAGATTTTGTCATTCCGATTTTCCATAACCCCCTTCAGAATGGTTAGCCCCATTCCTCTAATCATATCAGCTATTTCCAGAAACAAACCTCGTTCTTCACAGAGCATCTGTCCCGAAAGGAAAAATTCAAAATAATGTCACTAAGCTAGGAAAAAAACAAACTCCAGTAACATTAGGTAACAATGGACATAACTTTCCACATCTCAAGATGTAAGACATGCAAGTAATTACCTCCACAAGCATTTGACGAGGCTGATTTAGATCCTCAACTATTATAGGGCAGACCATAGATTGCGAACCAACTTCATAAGCCCATGTAGCTCCTCCTTCAAGATTATCTCTTAAAAGTACTCCGCCATCCTTGTTAACAATCTGAAGCTTACACAAGAAATAAGCAATCATATATTTGTTTCAAATTTTCTATCCAACCGAGGTCTAGCTGTCTGCTCTTATATTACTTTTTATGCCAATTCTTTTGAATCAATTATTTACATGCACGTGTGTGTATGTGCGGTCATCAATTGTCCTATCCTAAGTTTAATTTTGATCAATTTTCGACAAGGTTCAAAAAGAATCCAAAGCTTGGAGAAGTCTAAGTCCAAATCCCGCACCTTTGACTCTCCTGTTTGTTTTAGCTTTTCAGCATGCTTTGTGACACTTTGCAAGAAAAGCATATGCTTGATAGTGCGTTCAAGAAGAGCGTCAATGCTACACTGTTAAAACAAATTAAACACGAATGAAGAGAAGAACCAATAGATCTAAGAAATAGATTATCTTAAAAAGTAAATAGAAAAGTCGACTGAAACAAGAGGTGTCACCTTAGCCCCATTTGGCACAATTTCCCTTAATTCCTTGACACGATCTTGGATCATTTGGCGATCTTTTGGTCTGGGTCTTGGATTTTCTCCAGGTTTAAGCCTCTTGCGAGTTGTTTTGCTCGTTTCATCAGGCTTTTTAGAGTATCCAGTAGACACACTACTACTCTGTATCATGTCACGACCCTTGTCAACCCATGAACTTATTTGTGATCCGTAGATGGAGCTACTTTGAGAAAGGGTTCCTGAATCAACCTTGGAACATCCAGACCTAAACGAGCAAGAACTCGATATTTCCGCTTTTACCATATATTTTGGAATGCCAAATAACTCTTCCTTCATTTGATCAGAAATCCTAATCCCCCGAGAGGGAAGTGAAGCATTATATGCAGAGGAGCTACTCGGATATGTCGATGTTGTCTTGCAAGAAGCATTGTCATCCAAGCTCGAAGAATGAACCCTGGAGACCACAGCATCTAAGAGATGGTCACTGCCTGTCACAGAGAAAATACCACTATCTGAATTTCCTTGGCTAATAGGATATATTTCTGAAGTACCATCCTGGCTTATTATAGCTAAAGGATTAGTCTTGGCCAAATTATTTGTATTCATATCTGGTAGACCGTTCAAACTACCAGTCCAGCAACTACGCAATAGTTTGTTCTTAAAATCAATACCCAAAATATCAAACAAATCATCTCCTGATTGAGGTTGGACACATCCGTCTTCATATTTAGCATTTTTCAGTGGCAAATTCTCGTGTCCAAATTCACGTTGTCTGTCATCTTGAAGAAAGCTAGAATTGATCTCAGCCAAATTCGGATGCTCTTCATGTTGAGAGTGGGTAATATTATTAGTGTGAATTATCTTTTTCTCTAATCCATCCTCGGCTGCTTTCAACTCATTCTTTGCAAATTTATTATCCATAGAGTGATGTTTGCTACCAGAGCTATGAGCAAGCAAGTGATCTGTAGTCAAATAGCATGAAGAATCAGAAAAGGATTCTTCCATTTTGGAAGAATTAGCACCAGGAAGCCCACATGAGGTTAATTGCATGGAGGTAATATTTCCATTGGATGGCCTATATGTAGTATCTGAAACAGAATTTGTTCCCGATATTAATTTCACATGGCCACCTGCACGTTCATGTAGTCCATTGACTTCAACTGATGGGATAGTCACAGAATCTTCATTAGAACCCAAAATCAGAACAGAATTTGTTCCCAGTGCAGACATCGGAATGCCAGTGGACACATTTTGGTTGCTAAAATGGCCTTGAGTTCCATAACCCGACAATATTTGACATTCTGCCCATCTTAAATTGCCATTATTTAATGTAGATGAACTGCAAGAAGGTTGTTCAACTAATATGGACCTTGGGATATTCAGAGAACCCTGTTGGTTCAGCCATATTTCGGGATTTGAGGTGATAACTTCAGCTTTTGTCACTGCATGCACCAATTGGTTTTTGGAATTAAAGTTGAACTTAAAAGCCGAAACAAGCTCTGATCCCTGGTGTTTATCGTGTGGCTTCACATGATTTCCATTTAAGTTCGAGGATTGAAATCCTGCATCATTTGACAGTAGATTATTCTGGACTTGTCTTGCTGAAGAACAAGATGTTTGACTGACAAATCCAGAAGTCTGAGTTGAGTTTCCAGCATAGTTGTAACTGTCAGCAATGGGAGGAGTAGGGTTCATAATATTTGATCCAAGATACAAATCTCGAGGAGTAAAATTTCCAAGACATTCTGACACCCTTGTTTCTGGAGGAAGTACTTCTGCTGTATAATTATCAGATAGTAATCCACCAGCTGCATATCCCATCTGAAGTACCAAGTTCTTCACATCATTTATAAATATCATATTCTCCATAATCTGAGACAGCAAGAAATTTACATTATATCAAGAACAAGATAAGGCATCAAAAGACTAAGAATTATGCACAATTTGTATTACTGGACTCTAAAGCAAAATTTAACTTGGGCTTTGCAGAAACATCAGAGAAGGGAAGAAACAAATATGACCATCCCGAGTTTATTAGTAAATAGGAACAAGGCATAGTTTGCTGTAATATGAACTTCATACTGGAATTTCACTGAATTATAAAAGTCTCCCTTCACTAGACACGTGGGAGTGAAGAAAAAGAAGACTTACTGCCAAGTGTGAACCAAGTTGAACAATGCCATGAGGAAGAACGGGAATAACTGCCACTGTCTGATAGAAAGCAAAGAATCAGTGAAACAACAAATCACAGAGCAGCAAACAAAAACAAAGAAACTGAATATTTATACCTGCATTCCAGCAGAAAATTGCTGACATAGCTCTTTCAGAACCTAAAAAGAAGAAAGAGAGGAGAATTTTACTGTTATGATCCATAATGCAGATCACTACTTATACATCTTACAAATTTCCAGAATGAATTGCTTTTGTGTATATTTTTGCAGCAGTCTATTTTAACTGAAATGAGCTTACAGGCTAGCCAAACCTAATAAAAACTTAAGAAGAAGTACTAGCAGCTTAAAACAAGTATACGTAACTTTATTTTAAGGCGGTTTAGAAGCAAGAGCATATGTAAAATGCACTAACAGAAGCATCTTATACCATACCTCTGGTGGATGGGGTTCTTTTGTAAAATTCTCAGAAAAAATCCATTGATGGTTTCCAGTAAATGCAGCCCTTCCAACTAGTCTGGAAAACAAAATCATAATGTAACTAAATCGTGCTTCGTGCAACTCCATTAAAATCTCATATACAGTAAGGAATGCAACTATCCATAGAAGTAGAAGGAATGCAACTAAGCATAGAAGTAGTACCCTTCTCCTACAATATTAACATGCTTGTCCGACATCATCTGTTTTACAAGCACATGCACTTTGTTCCCTGCTTGAACCCTGGGCGGTAAAATGTGATCTTCAGTCGAAACCCAGGAAGCATTATAATCTTCGTAACCGAATTTTGGATTCTCAATTCTGGAAATCCCTGGTAGAGCTGTACATGATAGGGGTGCATAATAACATTCTTCCCAAATTAAAAGCCTGCCAAATCAAATTCAGTCAAAATCAGCATGTTGGATCTTCCAAGAAACCCAATCCAAACTATATTTATATGTGGGAACATTTTATTATTAGTATATTATTCATTCGTGGAAATTTGATAAGTTATATCATATCGATAGATAGAAGATCATTGGTTAGGTTGCAAAAACCTACAAGATGTAAGTGGAGTATTAGCATGAAGGTTACTAGAAAACATAATGGTGGAAAAGAATTAGTTCCGTATATGTATATTTTAACATATATCTCCATAAATTATGAGCATAAAGTGTCTTATGAATACCTCTTCTATAATGTTATTCTTACTACTTACTGGATATAAACGTGCATATATGCATGTCTACATATAGTGCATATTGGTTTGAGATACACGATGTTATAGTTTGGATATTGTACACTAGAGGGATAACTTAAGATACTTCTATTTGCACTAGTTCTTGATCACTTAGGGCTTCAATCTCCTTCAACACAAGCGTTATATTTTCTCACATTTGCAGGAAATCAAATATGGTTCGAACATTTCGTATCGATTCCTCTCAAAAGGCCTCAGTGTTAACATATTTACTTCTCAACAATATTACAGTACTTGGATATATAAGTGTAATCTCCCAATTTCATGTATCCTTTCTAGTGGCTGACAGTGAAAAAAAAAAATAAGAGGAAAGAAACAAAATCCTGGAATTGTTGAGGACAAGAAGTTAAGTACATATAGATTCAAACAAGAAAGTATTAGAAATGAACAAATTTCTGCATAGGAAATCATAACAGTAGAAAGGATTTCATAAGATTCTCCAAGACAAAGCAAATGGACAACCCACAAAACTCCAAAGATAGATAAATTGACAGTTACTAGATCACAAAGCAAAAACAAGGCAACAGAATCCAACCAATCTACTATACTTCAAATCAAATCTTGTTTAAAGATTAGGCAGCTTTAAAACATAGCCAATAATGAAGAAACAAATAAACTTACTTAAATAAAATCCTCTAATTTGGTCAAAGAAAAAATATGGCAAAGATAGGGACTGAACATTGAATGTTCAGTAGTTGCATTTGGTTCCCTGTTTTGCTGGAGCTGAGCAAGAAAGTACCATCAGATTGGGATTCTTTTATTTTCACTCGCTTTCTAATAACAAAGCTCAACACAAAATTCAAGAAGAAAATGATTACATGCAAATTAGCCAAAAATAACAGCTAAAAAGCACAGATCTAACAGTAACATTTATACAAAAAAATCATAAAGTTCATCACAATGAATTGAAACAAAACTAAAATCCCAATTAAGGGGGTGGTTTTTCTTGAAATTCTTTCATTAAAAAATGAAAATATTTTATTTTAATGTACTTACTTGGGGTTTTGGCAACCAATTTTCCAGAAAACAGCATAATCCCACTGGTTGACACCACAAAGGGTCTGGAGAACCTCTTTGAATAGATACCTCATTGCAAACAGTTACTAAATGGAGCAGTATCAGTAAACAACAACATGCACCAATGAACAGAAGATTATATGAATATTCTTGGATGTGCCTAGAACAAATCACTTCAAGAGATCAAATCCAGCACAAAGAGGATAGGGGGAAATTATTGTGATTAGTCCTCCCTGAGGGAAAACATTTTCTTTCCCTTTTTCCTTTTCTTTTTCCTCAATATATTAACAAGGCTTAAAGCTTAAGCTCCTCTGCAAGATGCACGCCCTGCCTGTTTAGTTCTTAAGCCACCGCTTCTTTTTCTCAATCTAACCCAATTCCCAGCTATCATGCACTTGCAACCCATTCTTCAGAGAGAAAACAGAAGGGAAAGGAAGAGAAATTTTTTAATGAAAATACAAGAACCCTTCGGCTTTGATGAAAGAACTCTACACTATCCCACAAGCTCTGAGCTCAAAGTTACCCAAAGCAGTAATTTTCTCCATTCTTCAGAAGAAAAAACTATGAACAATTACAAATATATATAACTAGATAAACCTCTAATATATGAGTCTGTGAGAAAAGATCAGAGCTTTCAGTGATTCTTGAGCTGAAAGTTTTTCAAAAGAGCGAAACTTTAAGCCACTGTGTGTCTGTGTGTTCTTTGTGTGAATCTGTGAAATGTGAACTGTGTTTCTCTTTTAATGCGTGCTTTTTCCTAGTGAGGAAGATGATGGGGGAAGTGTGCTAAATTGAGCCACGTGATGATTAATCAATGAGAATAGGGTAATGGAAACAAGGATGGAGTTTAAAGAAAATTGCAATTTCTGCCATTTGTGGGTCTTTTGGTCGGTTTTCTGGTCATTTTCAATGGGTTGAGGGAAGGTGTGGGTTGTGTGTGTATACAAAGAATTTGGACTTGTTTATTCAAGAAAGTGTTTACCGATGCACAATTCAAGAAGAAAAAGGATTTCTGAAGTGAGAGAGAGAGAGAGAAATTATAAGAAATTAATAACTGGGTTTTTTAAACATGTTTTTAATTTTTATAGTTAAAATTATGGTTTTTTTTATACATCTTGCATTTTTTTTCATCAGGGGATATAGGGTTCCAATGAATTGTTGTTAATATCATTTTTTTTTATTATTATTGCATATTTTTTTAAAAAAAATTTACTCTCACAAAATGATTTTTTTTCTTTTTTTACGTAGGAACCCGCAGCTGCAACCTGTGAGTGCGCATTGAATAAACCTCGCTCCATGTGCAATAGGCTGCAAATCACATAAGAGAGATAAACTGCATTAGACAAGTCATTGCAGATTGGTTTATTTTTCTTAACAAAAGAAAGAAAAAAGATATCAACACAATTGTTTCTTTACTTTGATTTTACATATATGTTAAACAATCTCTTATAAAATATTTAAGCTGTCAAGTACGAGAAGTTTATACTCTATTTTTCAACATGAAATATAACATCTAGGTTTAAAAAATATTAAGAACAAAATTTTACATAATGAAAAACTTTACTATTTATAACAGATGGTATAGAATTAGGTTTTATTAACTGCATGTTTAGAAGTGCTGTTAAGTGTTATGAATAGCATGTCCTACGGAATATATGAATAATAAGTAATGAGTTGTGGATTATACGAAATGTATCTAGAAAAATACGTTTGACTAAAAAATTAATTTAAACTTATTTATAATATATTAAAATATCACATCAGGTGAGAATTATTTTTTTGACGATTTTAATCTTACTATAATTCAATTATTTCAATAATACATTACTTTTCATTTTTCAATGTATATATTTAATTTATTTAATCATTTAGTTATCATCAATATACATGTACATTTGACAAATTTATTTTACATGTTGGCACTGACGGACCCAGGGGGATCCTGGGGAGGCACGTGCCCACCCCCACCCCTGCCCAACTTTGGAGATTTTTTTTTTCTCTTATATATAGTCTTGTTTGGTATTCGATTGAAATCTAAATTTTAATATAAATCAAAGTTAATATTAATTTTAATAACATATTTCATGGAATTCATAACTATTTAACTTTTATCAAATTTTATTAAAAACTTTATTTTATTCTCCATCAAACAAGGGCAAAATCAAAATAAAATTGAATTTCGATAATATGTTAATTTTAAAAATTCT
>CAIGRO010268891.1:0-13584 GCA_903798355.1 Fraxinus baroniana
ACCAATCAAACGGACCCTAAGAGAATCTTAAACAATACAAAACCAAGGGTTATAAAAGTATCCACGTGTACGGTTAAATATTTCCTCAAGGCCCTCAACCGACTCTTCACGACCATATTAGTAGGTTTCTCCTGTGCACGCATCGCTACGTACGTTATCGCATTCAACTACGGACGATACTTTTTCTCTCTCTACATTGAACATTTTTTTTTCTCTCTCTAGTATTTTCGGACTCTCTAATGGAGATGGAGCGCGTGACTGGGTTGACGATGGACTGGCGACCGATGAAGAAGCCTCGGTTGGGCTGGGATGTTGGACCTGAAGCTCCTAAGGTATTCGAGATCTCATCTTAAATTTTTTAGATTTATGTTTTTTTTTATTGGATCTGATGAAAAATTAGAATCTAGTTCTATCAGCTATGATTGATTTTGAAAGTTTTGCCTTGTAGTTGTCGATATGTAAACAGGAAATCAATGGATTAGATCTGTGAATTATGTGTTTATTTGTACGATGTGACTTGCACAAGATCTTGTAAAGTTGGATAGACATCCTCACGTTTAGTTCTATGTATCTGATGCAAGATTGATTTTTTGCGATCAGATGTGATACAGTTCGATTATTTTACCTTCTGATTGTTTATATGTAAAGATGAAATCAATTGGTTAGTTCTGTGATTTTTCTAAATTTATTTGTATGACGTGTTTCGCACTTTCTATTAGATATGTTAAAGTTGTATGGTCATCTGAGTTTTGTGATATAACTTTTATTGGTCCCCAATTGCGGGGATTAATTATCAAAATTCTTTTTTGGTTTCAGCTCGCTTGTCTATTGGGCAACTTATTCTTATTGCTAGGTAGTTTTAATGATTTATGATTTCTCTATGTACCTCTGTTTAGTTATATCCCGATCAGGTCTTTCGGAATGAATTTATGCTAATAGTTGTACACCTAAATGGTTTGTTAACATGACATTGAAAGATCTATATCTTCTTAAGCATCATGAATATGGCAGGGCTTTTCTCTGGGCATTGTTTTCTTTGGTTTTTGAGTCAAGTTCTTTCTTGCGATGTTCAAGTGTGGTGGTATAAGTTTTTCTTGGTTTTTAGATTTAATTCTATGCACGCATGTTCTATTTTATGATAAATTCATTTCGGAGTTGTTCTATATGCAATGAATGAAGCGCGTTTGGAAGGGTATGGAAGGTGGTGTCAAGGAGGTAAACAAAAGTAATGATATTTGATATTTAAAAACATGTGAACGGATGCCTGTTTGTAGGCTCAGCTAGGATTCTTTTGTGGGCAAGAGATTGGGAATGTGACAAGCTATGCACCTTCAAGCACAGACTACGCAAGTTCTCTGTTTGTTAGGGGCTTGGCTCAAAATGGTTCTCCACCAAGGCGAGAAGATGACAAAGATGGCCATTATATATTTGAGCTTGGAGAAAATTTAACTTCTCGCTGTAACTACCTTATACTTCATCAAAAAAAGTTTTATTTCTCGTTTAAATATATATTCGTGTAGATTATGTTGAATATTATAGGCAAATTTTCCTTTTCAATTATTACTATTCCGTGACCCATAACTTTTAACATATTTTAATAAATACACATGGAATGAATCATGCTTAAAACATTATGGAAAATGAGTACAGCTTGCCTGTGCAACAATTGTTGATGTTTTCATCTGATATGATAAGTTTTTAAGCTTGTCATAAAGCTTTTGAAGATCTTTTTTCTATTTTTGATTAAGAACTTGAAATGACCTGGTTTTGAATAATTGAACCCATAGTAGGTTCCTTCTTTCATATATAGTTTTTTTGCTGAAGGAATCACTTTCTCTAATTGTTGTATTTCTGTGATATATTTGCAGATAAAATTCACAGCAAGATGGGTGAAGGTAAATCCCTAAACCAAAAAAGGAGGGAGTTGTCTGCTTGAATTGAGATTGTTGCCTCTGTTCTCTTTTCTAAACCGAACTTTTATTCTCAGGTACTTTTGGTCAGGTCCTGGAGTGCTGGGATCGGGAAAAAGAAGAAATGGTTGCCATCAAAATCGTTCGAGGTATTAAGAAGTATCGTGATGCAGCCATGATTGAAGTGGAAGTGCTCCAACTACTTGGAAGACACGATAAAGGTGGCAATCGGTGAGTGCAAATTTTCCTTAGAGCTTTGTCTTATACTGGCACTTCTATGGCTTTTGTGATCATCATTGGTTGAACTGGTTTATTCTTTGCAGTTGTGTACAAATACGGAACTGGTTTGACTATCGTAACCATATCTGTATTGTAAGTATATGATCAATAATTTGGTAGATTAGTTCCCCCAATGTAACAAATATTTCAAGATTAAGATCGTGGATGAATTAAATGGTCTTAACAGGTCTTTGAGAAGCTTGGCCCAAGCTTATATGATTTTTTACGGAAAAACAATTATCGCTCATTTTCCATTGACCTTGTCCGTGAGATTGGCAGACAGCTGTTGGAATGTATAGCATGTGTGTAATAGTTCTCTTCATCACTAATACATGTTTTAGATGTGACATTTTTAATACATTAGAACATCAATGCTGATCTAAATTCCTTAAAACTATCTCTTTATATTTAATGTTTTGGGAGCATTTATATATTACCATGGGAAACAGTCTTTCCTCAGTAGTAATAATCTACAGATTGGTATTTTATAATTGCTCGATCCTCACCTAGCATTAATTTTTGCTCCAAATATTTTGCAGTCATGCATGATTTGCGCCTAATACATACTGATTTGAAGCCTGAGAATATTCTTCTTGTCTCGCCGGAATACAAAAAAGTTACTGATTATAAGGTAATTTTTTTTCTTTATTATTTGTGTCCTGACCAACTTCACATTTGAATACATTTATGCCTTGGAAGATAGAATTGTGTCCTTTTTCGGCTTTTTAGAGTTTATGCTTCATGCATATTTGGCAATGGCTTGTTTTCTTTCTCTGGACCAAAAATTTAATCTGGGCACTGTTTTTGTTTGTATGTCTTTATGCCACCTCTGAATACACTTTTACTGCTTTTAGGGTTCTTCAAGGTCCCCAAAGGATGCCTCGTACTATAAAAGAATACCTAAATCGAGTGCTATCAAAGTAATTGATTTTGGTAGCACAACTTTTGAAAGAAAGAATCAGACCTACATAGTATCCACCAGACATTACCGCGCACCCGAAGTCATTCTAGGTAAAATTGATGAGCTATCATGTTGGAGTTGGTTTCATGTTTCATACTCTTCTATTATTTGGTTATTTAGATTCACACTACTTTATTTGATTTTTTCCTTAAATAGGACTTGGGTGGAGTTACCCGTGTGACATATGGAGTGTCGGTTGTATCTTAGTGGAGCTATGCTCGGTATGTTATTTAGTTCCCTTCCTATTTGATTTATATTTTTGGGATGTTGGGTTTCGGTCGTGGTGATAATATTGAAATTTAGCATAATTCACCTTTTTTGCCTGCGATGGTACCCCAGGGAGAAGCATTGTTCCAGACACATGAGAATCTGGAGCACCTTGCAATGATGGAGCGGGTTCTTGGACCACTGCCTCATCATATGTTAAAAAAGGCCGAGTATGTTTTCATTCACGCTTATTCTGTCTGAAGGGATTGGATATTGGCTCAAGCATATGAAAACTGGAAGTTGATTTCAAGATTCTTTTGTTTCCAAACATATTTTTGGATAAATTACTCTTTTCCTTTTCAAGTTTAAACAAGTTACTATCAAAAAATTAAGTGAAAATAAGTAACTTATTTCGAAAACTTTGACTAATAAATCAAATTATTTATTTATTTCAAAACAAATTAATATACTAATGATCGAACTTTTAAGCTTTGCCAAGAATGCTCATTGTCTAGGATTTTGTTGGTTTACTCATTGCTATTCTATATTACAGCAGACAAGCTGAGAAATATGTTAGAAGGGGTAGACTTGACTGGCCAGAAGGAGCTCCGTCGAGAGACAGTGTGAAGGCTGTTCTAGAGTTGCCTCGCCTTCAGAACCTAATCATGCGGCACGTAGATCATTCAGCCGGAGATCTCATTCATCTATTACAAGGGCTGCTTAGATATGACCCATCAGAGCGATTGTCAGCTCGCGAGGCCCTCGAGCTTCCTTTTTTCACCAGGGATCATCTAAGAAGATTATGAAAAGTGAGTAGACTTGAGACACATTCCAGGGAAGCTTGTGCAATGCAATTTAAGGTGAAGACAACGAGTGTGTTTACCGGGGCAAAACACAGAGCTACGTGGCTGATTTCTTTGGTACAACATGGACGATTTCTGTTATATGGCCATTCTAGAGAAGTGTAGTTTTTTTTCTTTTTCTAGTTGAGCTCTGTACATGCCCTTGCTTTAATGATACTCTGTGCCCTAACGGGATCTCACTAATTTTATTAATTCTTAGTGGAATCTAATGACAATGACCCGTGTTGAATTTGTACATCCCTAGTTCATAACACTTCCTTTTCCTCGACTCGCGCACACCCTTATCTCACACACAGACATTATTTATATAAAGTGTTTCCCTTTTTGAGGAGGTCGTGAATGTTGGTGGAAGTCTTTGATATAAATATGAATGAGGCTATTCAACACTGAGAAGGTAAAAAAACATTTATTTTCATGTAATAATATTATATTATGATGGAAGATTGCGTGGTTGAGAACAAGAGATGAATAAATTTTTGTGATAACATGGGCTAAATACGAGGATATGGTATAGCTTTTGTTTGGTCTTCATTAAAAATAAATATTGGTAAAAATGTATTTTTGAATAATATATTTTTTAAGAATGTGGGGTTAAAAAATAAGAAAAACTTCTGAAAATAATGAAATAAAAATAGATTTTTCTCATAAAATGGAGTCCATACAGGGGTCTTTCCAATAAACATCAGTTTAATGCATTGCTACTGTTTTTGTGTTGGACACAAGAAGATTCCTATTTATCTATTGTCCAACAAGCTTTAAGAGAGCTCCTTTCATGCCAGTTTGCTTTGAGATGACCATATGTTGTGCGAGAGCTCGTGTATGCTAGAACATGTGCATTGCGAATAGGCAGCAATAAGTGCAGCATAGGGATATATTTGGGTATTTACATGCTAGTAAGCCTTGTGGGTGATGATGTCACATCTAGACTCTTGATGGAAGTTGGTTGAAGGTAGTCGAACGAAGTAAGATTATTGTCGTACAAGTTGTACGAAAAAAGTCTCATGACGAGACTTGGAGACTTGACTCAAGTCACGAAGTCCATAAAAAATAGAGCTCAAGAGATCAAGAATGTACTGAGAGTGAGTCCAAGTTTAACAAAAATCAAAGCTCGATTGCTTGAGCATGCTATCAAGAGAAGGCCGAGACTAAATCAAGTCGAAGGCACTCGCGGTTAGACTAAAGACAACTTGTTGCGTCGCTAGAAATAGAAACAATCATGCTTGGAGTTCGACAGTTTTCCTCCAATATTTTTTTTAAAAACGAAGTTACTGTTAAATATGATGTACACTTTGAAGTGTATAATGACATTTTCCAAATAGAAAAGAACATTATTGGCTAATATTACTATCTATACTAACCAAACAATCAGTCCAAATATACTAGAGAACGTGACACTATAAACGTGGCTTAAACATACTCACAATTTTTTGGGTCTGCACTTCAAATCTTTTCCAATCACTTTCTTTTCCTTTAGCCACTAAAATGAAACCTTTCTGTTGTGTGCTACAATTTTTTGTTGCGTGCTACAATGAAAATGGGTACTACTGAAATAAATTTGATTGATAAATAAAATAAATTCAATAATTAATTCAAATTAACTTATAAGTAAGCTTAGCCAAACATGGTTTAGTTACACTAGGGTCCAAGAACCAGTTGACCTGACATTACACGTGGCATCATATATCCTGAAATAGCACAGAAATCTCATGCTCCCGCCGGTCACAATACAGCCTAAATTTATCTTATGGCAGAAATGGATAAAACCACCCTATTAAGGTCCTCTTTCCACTTCTCATAGATAAACACCGTTATCCCTTCCACACACCCCACACAAACCCTCACTCTTTCTCTCTACAAATTCCATTTTTTCAAGACTGTACCTAATCCTTCGTCTATGGCTTCAATTTCAGCCGCCGCTGCCGCCGCAACTGCCTCTTCAAGACTTTCATACGCTTACACCCAGTCTCCTTCATCTGGTCCCTCACTTGCACCCAGTTCTTCAAAATCCACAAAAATTGTGTTTTCCTCTTCATTTACTCCTTCTTTATCTACCCTTTTTGTCCATCCCGCCGCCACCACGCATCGGTCTCACCGAAGATTTACAGTCAGGGCCGCTAGGGGAAAATTCGAGCGGAAGAAACCCCATGTCAATATTGGAACAATTGGCCACGTCGACCATGGAAAGACCACTCTTACTGCTGCTCTGACTATGGCCTTGGCCTCACTTGGAGGCTCCGCCCCTAAAAAGTACGACGAAATTGATGCCGCCCCAGAAGAACGCGCCCGTGGTATTACCATTAATACTGCTACTGTGGAATACGAGACTGAGAACCGCCACTATGCCCATGTGGATTGTCCTGGACATGCTGATTATGTTAAGAACATGATTACTGGTGCTGCACAAATGGATGGTGCTATTTTGGTGGTTTCAGGGGCAGATGGGCCTATGCCCCAGACGAAAGAGCACATTCTTCTTGCTAAACAAGTTGGGGTGCCGAATATGGTGGTTTTCTTGAACAAACAAGACCAGGTTGATGATGAAGAGCTGCTTCAATTAGTTGAACTTGAGGTAAGGGAATTGTTGTCTTCATATGAATTTCCTGGTGATGATATTCCAATTGTTTCGGGCTCTGCTTTACTAGCTTTAGAGGCATTAATGGCGAATCCAGGGATTAAAAGGGGTGAAAACGAATGGGTTGATAAGATTTACGAATTGATGGATGCCGTTGATGATTATATTCCTATTCCTCAAAGGCAGACTGATTTGCCGTTCTTGATGGCTATTGAGGATGTTTTTACTATCACAGGTAGAGGAACTGTGGCTACCGGGAGGGTAGAGAGAGGAACAGTTAGGATTGGTGAGACTGTGGATATTGTCGGATTGAGAGAGACTAGGAATACTACTGTGACTGGTGTTGAGATGTTTCAAAAGACTTTGGACGAGGCAATGGCTGGGGACAATGTCGGTTTGTTGTTGAGAGGTATTCAGAAGGTAGATATCCAGAGGGGGATGGTTTTGTCTAAACCGGGGACTATAACTCCACACACAAAGTTTACAGCCATTGTATATGTGTTGAAGAAGGAGGAGGGTGGAAGGCATTCCCCCTTTTTTGCGGGGTACAGACCACAGTTTTACATGAGGACTACTGATATGACAGGGAGGGTGTCCACGATCATGAATGACAAGGATGAAGAATCGAAGATGGTGATGCCTGGAGACCGAGTGAAGATGGTGGTCGAGCTTATTATGCCAGTTGCTTGTGAGCAAGGGATGAGGTTTGCTATCCGAGAGGGAGGAAAGACAGTCGGTGCTGGTGTCATTCAGGAGATTGTTGAGTGAGCCGTCAAATACACAGGCCACCATGCTTCACTTGGTGATATATCCATGATTTTGTGAAATTATTTCTCCTTTGGCTGCAAAGTCTTGAATTTAATTTAATATATGGGTTTTCTTTGGTTACTTTTGTTATGCATTAGTGTATTAATTTCAGTTAATTGTTGTGATAATTCAATGGAAGTGTCTTATGTTTTGTTCATTGCTTTTTGAGCAACTTGTATAATAGCTAAATTGTTGAGTCTTTCTGCTTTCAGTAATAATTGAGAGTTTTCCTCTGCAAGTTTAATGATTTGGTGGCCTTTAGAAAAAAAAAACTGTGTTATTTGTAAACTCATTTTGCTGTATTTTCATGGAGCCGAAGCAGTTTTAAGCAGCTAGTGGCCTTTTAAATTATTCTAATTCAAATGAAATGAGAACTTCCTGCAGACCAGTTGGGATGTCCTTTGGCCTGCAGGTCTTCAAATTCATCAACACTTTCAGTAGGAATGTATGTTTTGTTGCTTGTACTAATTTTTCTTTAGAATTTGCCAATTTTTGTTGATTGGTCGTTACTCGTTACTTCATTGATGCTGACTGCTGATTAAAGTGTTGGCCTCTGGTGAATCCCTTGTGGATTGGACACGGCATCAACTATTTCCTCATACATTGCTGGAAGAATTCTATGTAGTTCAACATACTTGTCATTGGATTTAACTTCAAGGCATGATTTTATGTTCTTTTCACTGCGTCAGTTATGTGTTCATAGTAGATGCTATGTGTTCATAGTAGATGGTAATTTAAATCGGCAGTTGAACTTATTTGTATCAATGCAAATTACTATGTTTCAATTGTCGTGTATGCAGTGCATTGAATAATTCATTTTACCATGCATTAGCATACTTTAGTTGGCTAACGTTAAATTATTGCAGTATGTTTCACCAATTGAAATTTGCTTTCTCGTGTATGTATTAACGTTGAGCAATTCATCTTGCATAAACAGAAAAGTGAAAAACAATATTATTAATTTATTATGGGTTTAAATTGGGTCTGGGTCTGGGTCTGTTCACTCTTCTCAAATGGGTTCTTGAGAATTGAACCCAGTTCTTCTATGTATAGCTTGATGCTAAGATTTTATGCTAACAAGGATTTTATGACTGAATTTTGGGTCACGATTACGAAAGAGAAATATTGATAAGGAAACATACAAGATATTGTTTGGATTTTTCGGAAATTAAAGATGGAAAATGAGGACACTGTTTTGAGACATTATTATGAAAGGCTAATCAAAGAGAATGCTATGCATAATTTGGCAAAAGAGGTCGATCAAGTAGTTAAAATTGCAGAATGGGGAGAAGAGGTGGAGGGGAAATTAGAGGAGTTGAAAATCGCTGAGGTTTTATGTGGATTGGTGGCAGTTTTGGTTTCAAGCATAATGCTGTTGCGTATAATGGAATTTTGCGGGTTCTTTGTTGTGATGAATTAATCCGGGAGTTCTGTAGTACAGTTACAGAGATAAAAGAGTGGCGGTTTTGAGACGGATCTTGATATGTACAAGTTTTTGAGGCAATTTCAGAAGAATAAGATGTCGGATACAGTGGACCTGTACGAGCATATGATGGATAGCCCATTCAAGCCATCAGTACAAGAGTGTTTCACCACGTCATCCTCCGGAGCTTGATTTGGTGTTTAGGGTTGTAAACAAATATGGAGCAGCAGGGCATTCCCTATCGAAGACTCTCTATGATGGGATTAATAGGTCACTGACTAGTCTTGGAAGATTTGATGAAGTGGAGAAGATTGTGGCCATGAGGAATGCAGGATATGAACCCAATAATATTTACCTACAGTAAATGGGCATTCGGATATTGCGAAGCAAGGAGATTCGAAGAAGCGTGTCAAATACTCAAATGTAATGGAAGAACACAGATGTAAACCAGATATCGAGACTAGGACAATTCTGATACAAGGGCATTGTGCAGGCAATGAGGTCGATAAGGCATTGCTCTGTTTTGCAAAGATTATGGGAAAAAACTTCGATGCTGATGCTGATCTTTGGACGTGTTACCAAAGGGTTTCCTGATTCAGCAGAGAAGGCACGTATTTTTACTTAAATTGGTGAATAAGGCACGACGGACGCCTTGGCAAGCGACTTACAAGAACCTGATTCAGAAGCTACAAGGAGGAAACTTGCAGCAGCGTTGGACCTTCTTCGTCTGATGAAGAAACACAATTATCTACCTTTTGCAAACCTTTTGTTCATTATTTCAAAATTTAGGACTCTGGAGAATGCTTGGGAGTTCTTGATGGCCTCAAGTGTGAAAGAATACCCTTCTGTTTCAGCTTATAAGCATGTTTTTGAACCATTCTTTCTGAGACTAAAGATCTGCTAATAAGTGCTCACATCATATTCGTAAACATTCAGTGTTTGCAGCCTTTCGGCTCTGCAAAATAGTAGCCGAGACACATTGAGCTTACATCCAATGTCATCCAATCCTCACTATCAACTTGCATTCCTAGTTTCCTCCGATATTATTTTATGTGGGTTACTAACGGAAAAAAGTATTCAAAGAAATATAGTTAGGTACATAGGGTTGTCCTTAACTTTGTAAATCGTTCTGTTAAATTCATCTTTGTGCTGATGAGCTCGGTCAATCTTCATTAAAAGGCTTCTCACCAGCGCACATGGAATTTAAACTCTAATTCTTTCTAGTTACTGTCCAGATACTATAAAATCTATGTTATTAAACAAGCTAATATGCACATAATTGGACTATTAGTAGTGGTCAATTTATTTATACATACACAAGCATAGTCGGCCAAAATAGAACCCCCAACAAGATGGTAAATAGATTAAAACACAGATATATGAACATCGTTTGATAAGATATACACAATACTAAAGTTCACCAAGTTCCAGAGAAGGAAACAGAAATGCACCAAGAATCTAAGATTCAAAAGGTAACATACCAAAACAAGTTCTGACCGCACATTTATTGATAACACCAACTATTTGTACTTTATACGTTTATTAGACCTTGATCTTTACTTGACTATCTCTCTCCAGTAACAAGATCCATGACCACACGCTTGATACTTCCATTGTTCTTCTTCAGCAGTTTCTTGTTCATTTCTGTATCCTGGAAACCCTGCATCATTGGCCCGTGTTAGTGAATAATTGTAAGAATTCGATCATAAGCAAAAACAGAATGCTAGAAGGAAACAGAGGATAATTATAGTTCAATATGGGCATGTTTGGTACTATATTGAACAGTGTTGGAAATGATAACAGACAAGATTTTTAAACTTGTTTTTATTCTTCAATTCAGAACTGTCCAATTCAGCATAACAAACATGCCATATTGGTAAATGAGAAACAAGAAACGAACCATTTCCTGCAGCTCCTCCAGTATAGGATCCCATTCATAAACTCCACAAAGTTCATCCACAGATTTCTCCAAGTCATACTCGTTAGTCCTCAAGACCTCCTTGTTCTGATCAACCTGTTTGAAACCCATATCCTCAAGTTCCCTGAGGAGTTTTCCCTCAACTTCATTCATTTCCATAACTCCTTGAGCAGATGCCTGAGCATTTATAACAGCAGTCGATGCAGCGGAAGGCACAAGGAGAGTTGGATGAGCCAATGCTGGTTCTACTTCAGAAAGATCGATAATAGGATATAAACCAGGAGGAGGAGGTGCAAATGGAACAGAGCTCGACTCACCGCCGCCAACCAACAAGCTATCATTAGTAGGGAATTTCACATCCTGCTCAGTGTTTGGTTGCACCTCGAGTACTTGTTGCCCAGACTCAGATGTCTTGTCGGAGTTGTCAGGCTCATGGTGCTTGTCCACTACGGAGTTGGCTTCCTCGTTTATTATTTCAGGGCCTGTTGGGCCATTGCTGACGGGAGGCAGGTTTAGGTTCAAGCCGGGAACAATTTCATGTAACGGCTCTGTAGGAGAAGTATCCACCTTCATAAACAGAGAGAAAATCAATCCATATACACATAGATAATACGGCAAAACATGAGCGAGCAAGGGATATTAACATGGTGCCAACCCAACCTGGATAAGAGCCCAAACACGTTGCCCAAACTTTTGACCAGAGGGTGAGGCCATCCTCCAATATGAGATATAGCGGCCAGGAAGCCCTGGAGCAACAAAGTCCACTGCCACATCAAGCTCCTGGTCTACAGCCAAACCAGCTGCTGGAATCTGCCATGGTAGAAATCTAAGTATGGTTACTGCTTTTCTTTTATGATGAACAATATTTATATAATGTAGACAGATAAATACAGGAAGGAAAAAAGTGCTCCTAGAAAAATCGGACCCAAAGAAACAAGAGTATAAATATAGTGTATCAAACAAAGAGTGAAAAATATATACTGTTACAATTGGCCACCATTCAACAGTGTATATAACCCCAAGTTATCCCAACAACTTGTGCTTTCCGCTTTGAAGAAGAAACAAGAAGTGAAAACGAGAGCGATGCAGATAAAGGGAATGCATGACAGACGGCAAGAAAATGCAGATAAAAACATAAATTAAAAAGATAACCCACCTCAACCTCTACGGAACACACATCACCTATTCTGTCCCCTCCAATCCATACAAGTTTTGTTTTCTGTGGCCACACAAGAGTACCACTGTTCCTCATCCGCCAAATCTTGGTAAATGGAGTAAAAGGAGCCACAATAGTACCATCCAGGATATTCACATCCTGAATGAAGCGACTATCCAGCTTCAAAGGTGCACCTCCCTTGCAGCCCCTGAAGACTGGTGGTATTATTGGAGAATGCTCATGCTGCAATTGAGAATATCACATAAGCCAGATATAGCTTAACATAGAAAGATAACCATATATGCAAAAAGGAAAACTATAAAAACGAGGACAAACAGATGACAATGCACGTACAAAGTGACGAGGCCCCTTGAAAGAGGAGTGCCGATAAGCCACTGGACGGCCAATGCTGATGTAGTCAGTATCATTTCCCATTTTTGCAAAGCAGATGCTGCACAGATCGTAGTCTTCTTTACTGCAGAAACAACCAAAAAGAGTGATTGCCCGAAAATTGCCTATAATAGATGAATTCATAACAAAAAATACAATATCTTACACTTGCGACTTGAACCTAATGCCAGTTATTGGATGAACCCCACAACCATCACAACGGATACCTCTATGGAAGATTGCATTACTGTCACTCTGACTATTGCTCCTTTTGAAAGGGCATCCATGAGAACCAGATTGAGGTGGCATATCAAAGTCATTTCTCAGAGGTATCCCGGCAAATGGACATTCAACAATGAAGCTAGGATCAAGATGTGAATCACGAGACTTCCCAATGCCACTGTGAAACACATTTTTTATCCCATCATTGGGAGTGCACCATTTCACAGAATCAGGATATTTAATGGAACCAACCACATTGGGGGGCTTTGGTCCTAGGTGAGGAACACTGGGCTTATTTACCTCCGTAGAATCTTTTTCCGGTATCACCTTATCATGTTTTTTTTCCTCAGAACGAATTTGGTGCTCAGGTTTAAGTTTTGGTAAATCCTTGTTGTTTCTCAAGGATGGCTCTTCAGATGTGGTTTGAAAGTCCTTAGATGTGACAGGTGAAACATTTGAATAATCTGCATCTTTAGTCTTTGTTTTATCTGTGGTGCTTCCAGAAATTTGGGACTCCGAGAGTTTACTAAGGTAAGCTGACAATCCCATCTTTGAAAAGCTATCGGCCAGCTCAGCTATCCCTGGTGCTTTAGATTCCAACTCTGTGGACAGCTTTGTGAGAGTTTCAGAGAGAGGCTCTGGTACTGATTTCAAAATTTCAGAAATATTAGACTTCAACATTTGGAAAGGTGGTTGGACACCAGGAGATCTCAGGGGAGTAGAACTTCCACTTGACCGAGTATAAGGTCTGCTGCTCTTTTCAGCATTCAATTTCACAGTAATCCTCAAAGGATTTAGGGCCTGCCTCACCACATCACGGAGATCTTCATCGTCCACAAGTGTCACCACATCACCATCTTCGTCAATATAAGTTAG
>CAIGRO010268918.1:0-21783 GCA_903798355.1 Fraxinus baroniana
TAGATGTATTTTTTTATATATTAATTTAGTTATTATTTATAATACGTATAAATTGCATAAATTTTAAATACATTATAAAAAATTATAGATTTATAACGATTTTTTTTTTTTTTAAAAAAAATGAGCCGGCTCAGCCGTCATGGATCAAGCTGAAAGCTCGGGTCAAGCCTCATTTTCTTTTGCCGAGCAGCTCATGCCCAAAAAGGCTCGGACCTGTTTTGCTCGATGCGACCCGAGCTTTGAGTTTCGACTCGTTGCTCAACTCGTTGACATGACTAAAATAAATTGAGAATATCCAAAAAAGCCAAATAAAATTTATAGAAAAATACCTTTGTAATTAGTCCAATAATTCTAAGAAATTGCTTTACAACCAATTTATTGACAATTTACTTCATGAAAATGTTGTTCCACCTTAAAATATAAGAAAACTATGAAATTCTTCACTTGCTTTCTCGTCTCTCCCTCAGTATCCTTACTCCCATATACCTGCAACACAAACTATATAGGTTTAACACAAACTATATAGGTTTAATGGCACGGTTCACTAAGCAATACTAGAAGTGATTAAGAAGAAATATATGTTAAAAGTGTGACTATTGTTGTCCCGTGACATACCAAAGAATACCCTATTAGGTTGTTTCATGGAAGTGTACTCAATGGGATTAAAAATGAAAAAAGAAGTTATAATCTTATATATTATTCTATAAAGTTTGTCCATTTCTGCATAGTAGACAATCACGAATAAGATTAACGAAGAATAGATTTGAAATCTTATCCGTGTACGAAGTAATATCGAGTATTGCATACCGAGCATGAAATATACGTGTTACCATTACCTTCCAAGCATCATAACAGTGGCTTGAGGATTTGTTCCTGGAGAGTAATTAAAGGTGGATCCATCAATAACCCTCAAAGCATCCACTCCAAGAACCCTATAATCTGAATCAACCACTCTCCCTACTTGACACCCTCCATGATAATGCCATATAGTCATCACAGTATCCTTACAAAATTGCTCCAATGAAGTTGAAACATTGGCATGTTTAGGTAGCAAATTCACTGGTGCATTGGCTGACATGTTAAGGAGAACTGGCAGTGAAAGAGAATCATATCTGAACTGAGAAAGTGCCTTTGATTCAATCACATTTTCAATTATTTTGAGCCCATCAACACATCTTTGTAAATCTTGTGGTTCTTTGAAGTAATTGAATGTGACTGATGGATTGTCATTAGGGCTCTTGTTTTTAAGGAGTAAATTGCCTGTGGAGATTGGGCCCATGATTTTTTCTAGGATGAATCCACCTCTAAATGCTGCTGGCTCAAGTTGTTCCATGGCATCAATGGCTTTGGCTAGAGCTTCTGGAGTTCTTTGTCTTGGTGGAACTGTTGATAATTGCCCAATCTGCAGAATAGGGTTCAAAGAATTAGATTTTTATATATATACATGCACATGGTCAAGTTTTTGTTTCTGTAATCATGTTGGATACCCAAATACATGAAAGGAGAATTTATAAAAGTTTCAAATGAATTCTAAGACACATTGAAATACATGTTTGATATGTTGGATTAGACTTGACTAAACTACCAATATTGATCCCTTATTACGGTGGCAATACAATCTAGTGGCATGGTCCATACAGATACGGTCTCAACTAACTTTCAGTGCACGATTTCTACAGGTTTATCCGTTGTATCCTATGAGACAAATGCTTATAGAAACCTTAAGCATTTATGGTGAATATGCGAATTTGTTTTTAGGGCACTATGTTTACATAGGCCTCGGTTTGCTAATTCTTCCCTTTTGTAGTTCTAATTAATTTTCCGTTCAATTGTTAATTCCTATATTTCTTTTTTGGGTAATAAACACAGAATGTCCCCACCTTTCATTATTATTGTGAAAAACGTCCATACCTTCCATTTTTAACATTTTCACCCATATTTTCTCCTTTCATTTTTTCGAAAGGTCATTTTCACCTATTTTCTCAATTAAAAATTATGAAACGACGAATATACCATTCTCTTTAAACAAAAGAAAAAGAAAAAACTAAATACAATCACAGTCCCAAATATTTTTTAAAAAGAGCAAATAAGTGACAAATAAATTATTAAAATGATAATTAGTACATAATGTCTCTACCTTTTCCTATTATTGCAAAAAAGTCCCTTCCTTATATATTTTTTGTTATTTTCACCCTCAATTACACATTTAATTGCGCAAACCATCATTTCTATCCATTTTAATCCAATTTCTCAATACAAAGCTTTGAAATGATGAATATACCCTCATATTTAAATAAAAAGCTAAAGAATTAATTGCAATCACAGTCCCATTATTTAAAAGTGCAAATAAGTCCACAATAAATTATTACAACTTTTCAAAAAAAAAAAAATGCAAACGAGTCCTAATTAAATTTATTTAAAAATTAAAAAAAATTAAAAAGTACAATTGAGTCAGAAATAAATTATTAAATAATTAAAAATAAAAAATAAAAATTTTTATTTAAATATGAGGGTATATTCATCATTTCACAACTTTTATTGAGAATTAGATGAAAATGGATAGAAATAATGGTTTGCGCAATTAAATATGTAATTAAGGGTGAAAATAATAAAGAAATAAAAAGTTTGGGCTTTTTTGCAATAATAGGAAAATGTAGTGACATTATGTGCTAATTACTATTTTAATAATTTATTTATGAGTTATTTGCGCTTTTTTAAAAAAATTGAGATTGTAATGACAATTAGTTTTTTCTTTTTCTTTTATATTTAAAAAGAAGGGTATATTTGTTATTTCATAATTTTTAATTGAGAAAATAGGTGAAAATGACCTTTTGTGCAATGAAAAGTGAAAATAAGAATGAAAATGCAAAAAAAAAAAAAGATATGAACGTTTTCCACAATAACAATGAAAGGTATGGACGTTATATGCTAATTACCGTTTCTTTTTCAGTATACATCAAACACTATATTCTACAATATTATGCTTGTGTTTGAGCCCCATTCTTTCTCATTTTTTCCATTCATTTTTCTACAGTACTCATTTTCAATTACATATTCTCCAAATAAAATAATATTACACACAAATCTAAAACTTTTTCATTACTTTTTCACCACACATTATCCCATCAATCACTATTTAAAAACTATTTCTTCCTAAAAAATGGGGCTCAAACACAAGCTATATCCTGCAATAATTTTGTAACAATTACTCTCAAGAAAAGGAAGACATCGATGCATGAAGTTTATGGGTCTGGCTAGGCCCAATAATGACTGTATCTACAAAGTTGGGCCTAACATTGGACAACAAATACCTAAAAGACCAAGAGTCCCAATGAAGCATTCGAGTGCGATACATTATCAATCAATAAGAAAGGAAAAATGTTTAACCAATGACGACACTAGGAAGGAAGCGGAGTACCTTGGGGGAGAACATCCCGAAGTCTCTCTGAGGAGAGCCACCATTAAAATTTGCTCCGCTAGCAGCTTCGATGTAGCTTCCATATTTTGTGATCCCAACCACCTCAATGAGGGATACCTCAACAGGATTTGGAGACGGTATAAATATTGCATTCATTGGGTTATCTGACATTCCTTGGCCTACCAAAGACAGGTCCACAACCACTGAAATATTATGGGCCTTAAGGTGGTCTTTTGGGCCTATACCACTCAACATTAGAAGTTGTGGGCTTCCAAGTGCCCCAGATGACACAATAATCTCATTCTTTGGCCCATTCTTCAAATATGCTCTGTGCTTAGTTCCTGATGGATCTCTAAAGACCACCCCATGAGCTGTTGGCCTCTCTTTTCCTGTGTAGTTAGACCAATCATTAGCAATCTATTCAAGTAAATAGTAATTTTATCCTTCTTGATTGATTGATACTCGAAGAACATGTTTTTGGCACGTAGAAATTTACAAGGTCAGACAGTATACAGAAATAGATTTTAGCTATATATTTCTTCTTTAATAGAGTTGAATACTTCCCCCATGGCCCCATCAAGCTCGTGAGTAATGTAAACCCTCAACTATATATAGGTGCACACGAGCATATCTCGTAATTGATCACGAATTTGAATCAATCGAGAGCGAGCACAACTTGCAGTGGAAAGGACACTACTAGAATACACTGTCCAATCATATTCAGTACTGTGTATTAAACATGCGAAATGTATTTTATCACTCACCTTTGGTTCTGAACATGATTCTATGAACAGAAGCATGTAATAACACAGTGAGTCCATTAGGGTTTGCATATTCAAGAAGGTCAGCTGCAGTATGCCTACGCCCTGCAACATCAAAAATTGTTCCACCAACCTTTGTACCAATCAAATGATCATATGTAAATCCATTGTAAGGAGTGACACCAGACTCCAACAATCCATTTCTTACAGCAGATTGCCACTGTCTCATGGGAGGCTCAAATGCCACTTTCTTTTCCACCCACATATAAGACTCATTCACCAGCAGCCCGTCCCAGCCGGCGTCTTGCACGAACAGTGGGGCGGCACGAGTGTAAAATCCAGCATTCAGGCAGCTTCCGCCGCCTAGAACCCGAGCTCGGGCGTTTATCACACCGTCCTCGGAGATGAAGCGTTGAGAAGGAGATGATGGAGAAATGTCAGAAAGGGCTTCACCAAATGCATTTAAGTTGGTGATGTTAGGATTTCCGTATGGAGAGCCGCCTCGTTCGAGGAGGAGGACGTTGGAGTTTTGCGAGAGTGTGGCGGCTAATGGGCAGCCGGCGGTGCCTCCACCAACTATGATGTAGTCATAATAGGATACTTCTGGAGCTGAGGTTGCTTCGTGCATGAAAGTGTAGTTGGGTGCTGCAAATAAGAGGAAACATTGAAATTAGGTTATTCTCGATAGATTTGAAGTCGACTTTATGAATTCTTTTTTTCCGCTCTATTCAATTCAATACTTCATTTATGGCAATTTCCATAGCAAATAGATGGTTAGCAAGCACTGAAGCACATATATGTATCAATACTTAATTAAAAAATCATCAGTATAACTTCGGAATGTATTTATTGGAATAAAAATAATAAAAACTTTTTTGTCCAAAAAATATTAATAATCATAGCAGAAGTAGTTGATTTATATTGATTCTAGTGTGTCATAAATATAGACCTAGAGATGGAAGGAAATATAATTTGTGCATAATAATTCAAAGTCAAATTTGTTGCTAGCTAGAGCAATATTATTTTCAAAAGTGAATTATAAATGTTTCACGTAAATTTTAAACTTTTAGACCGGTCACTCTAATTCAATGCATGTTTTATCTCAATAGATTTGAATATTCATATAGTCGACTTTAAGCTCCCGTTTAATTTAGATAAAAATCAATTATTTAGTAAATTATTATAAAAGCTAATGAAATATATCGTTGAAAAGTTGATAAAATTATGAGTCCTATAAAATATGCGATTAAAAATGAAAGTAGAAAAAACGAGTCTAAAAAAAATAAAAAAAGAACCAAACAATGGCTAAATCTATTAAAAATGAGGCTTAACACTATTTGACAAAAGAGTTTTGAAATTATAAACTTGCCAAGTTATATTTTTATCCATACATTTTCACAACTTTGAACTATATATTTCATTAATCCCACCCATTTATAATTTCTAAAGGCTTTGTCAAATTGGAGCTTATTTTATTGTCGTTGTTGGATGATCGAGGCCACATTTAGGTGGTGTTTGGTGTGAATTAAAATTAAATTTTTAATAGATTGTGATAAAAAAAATTGAAATGCATGGTTGAAAAGACGTGGGACCCATGAAAGATGTGATTAATATTGAAAGTTTGACATTGACTTAAATTAAAATTTGATTTTAATTCGTACCAAACAAGGTCTTATAAAAGTTTTTTCAAGACACGAAACAAGGCTTACCCCCTAACCCCACCCCAAATAACGTATGTAAGAGAAACTCAAAAATTAGGGTGTTTGGTAAAGATTAAAATAGAATTAAAATTGAAAAATTAACCGTCATTGTTGACTTTGATTAGACGAGTGAGAGCCAATAATAACTATATTTTTAATTGTAATTAGAATTTGAGCTCTCTCAAACTGGCTCTAAATAAACATATATACATGCACATGCACTAAAGATTATAGGGCTTCTTACATATCAGCAAAATTTGCATGCAATGAGTCGAAGAGAATTTTCCAAGAATTACACATTTCTATCATCCTTAAAAGTAAAGTGAACACAAGATTTTTCATTTATGTTCCAAAACGAATAAGCCTCTTGGTATCTTCATTTTTCTTTGCATAAAATAAGTACACGAGCTTTCGAAAATAAGAAACGTTTTTCTTTTGAAATTAAAATTACAGAAACTGAAAAGAAGAAATTTCATTGGAATAAGAACAAAAAGCCAGGAAAAATAATTAATTTGGTACCTTTTTCAGATAAACAGAAGCCATGAAAGAGGAGAATTGCAGCAGTAAACAATCTCCAGAGCCTAAAACCCATCATTTTTCTCATAATCCTCATGCACTTATAATCTGCAAAAAACCACTTTTTTCACAATGCAAAAACTTTATTATATCCTGCAAGAAAATGCAAAATCTACTTATATAGAATACTCTTGAAGGGGCCAAATATAAAGACGGCTACAAATTTTGACAGCAAAAAGATTCTTGCTGGGGTTTTCAGGCAATGAAGACGTAGTGCAAAAGTGATGTAAATGTGTATGAAAAACATAAATAATTCAAGAAAATGCAAAAGTTGTGATATAAGATTGTCCGAATTTAATGATAATAATGGCCTTGCCAAGAAAGTTGCCAGATTGGCAGCTTCAGACTTCAGTCATTGGCTATAGATCACCTTTACATGTCCTCTTCTTGCATCTAATTAATAAGTCGAAAAATTTAAAAATAATCTAATTGTAAAACTTTCGGGGGAAAATTTAATCAGTTATGTTTAAATGACCAGCCTTAATATGACTTGTCATTTTAAAATTTTTCTTTGCAATTGGGGTATTGAATATTAGGGCTAACTTGCTTCGAGCTTAAATCTGTTGCGACTTGATTAACCCCTTGACTATCCCTAAGCTTACCTGAGAGTTTTTTTTAAACCGGTTTTGACTTATTTTGGATGGCACCGTTTATGAGGGATTAGAAAAACCGCTGCTTGCTAACTTTTTTGGACATCAATTTTGAATAGTTTAAAAATCACCCAAAATGTAATTTTAATCGGTTTTTCAACCCATCAAATCGACGAGTTTTGATCATTTTTCATATTATCTTTTAATCTTACCCCTTTATAAAATAAATAATTTACAACCAACATATTTTTCTTGATTGTAAATAAAAAGGTATTAAGTAAAAAGGTATTTATAAAGAAAAAAAAAATATTATAATTAAAAAACAATTTTATGTAAAAAAAAAATTGTTTGTAAAATAAAAATACTACTAATGAGACAAAATTCACTTATAAAACATAAAAAGTTACTTATAACTAAAAAAGTCACTTAAAATTATTTGAAGTATAATATCAACTTATAATTGTAAAATTTATTTATAAGTAAAAACTATTAACTTCAAATTTGAAGTAAATGTAATATCAATGGAATGAAGGATTATATAGCAATAAATAGTATTAGAAAAGAAAAAAAAGGTTAAAATTGTGTTATTTATATTGTTTAATGGTGTCGAATTACAAAAGATCTTGAATTTTCCCAAAATTTAAGTCATTTTTTTTTTTTTTATCAAAATGGTGTCTAAAACACAATTTTGCAACAACGAAACTATACCATGTCCATATTTGGAATCAGTGGTGCTAAAACACCAATCTATTTAACATTATGTGATAATCCAATTAAATGTGAATCATGTAATTCATTTAATTGTACGTTTCATGTAATGACATGTAATGCCATCTAGATTGGTGTTGTTGTAACAATAGCACTAGTAAATAGCATTAGTCTTTTTGGCATATGGCATTGCTCAACCAAAATTAAAACAAGATATAGTCATGTGACAATGATAAAATTATACAGAGACTGTGATTAATCGTATTTTAACCCTCTTCCATGTATCTGCAATGTAAGCTTCAGAGACCATTTGAAATGGTTTCATGTCTACCACAAAAAATATACAACAATATTCATACCCTTTCTATCCAATTAGAAAAGAAAACTGCCCCTCGGGACACATCCAAGTTGGCAAAGGAAGGGCATTGCTGGGCTTGCAATTTCAGCGTGGGGAGTTCGATTTCTAGTTAGAGCAGCTGAGTGATGTAATAATCTTCGATTCCTGGTTAGAGCAGCTGAGTGATGTAATAATTAATATTAGTTGGAGCAGCTTGGTGATGTAATAACCATGGAGGAAGGCTCCATTGGGATCAGGAGTATAAGGGTGCTCGAACTCTGGTCAACTTGGGCATAACCCGCGGTTTACCTCCGCCAGTTACTGAGGGACCGGTGGCTGGTGGTCCAGGAAATTAGTCTGGCTAAATTGGGATCCCTGGGTACCAAAAAAAATTAGAAAAGAAAACTCCAAGAAAGTTAATATGCTGGCAGAAATAATAGATGTACCAGTATAATTAAATTAGCTTGAAATATATTGGGAAACAATGAGAAGACTACGGAATTAACTAGTTAATTTACAGCATTCATAGAATAAATCTAAGAAAAACGAGAAAAAATGCAAAAAAATAAATAGATATATAAAATAATGACGATGAGTTTGAACTTTAGAACATCGTTTAAGATTAGAGTTGGAAGCAATAGATAGAGTTGTAGTTGCAGATGGTGGCAATGATAGACGCTATACAAATCAGGAGGAATGGAAGAAGGGTGGTACTCAATAGCTTGCTCTTTCCTAGGTAACCAGTTAGGGTGATTGTTCCATCTGCAACCACTCGAGCAAGTATTCCAGCTTCAGTTGACAGAAGCCCGCCATTGTACGCCCCAGAGATAGCCTGGACGGCATTAATCGAGATAGGAGTGACAAATTGACCCCTCGAAGGAAAAAAAACATTACATCAGGAAATCCAAACGGTTAAAAGATCACATTATCATTCCTTCAGACCAGCTTCATGATTCAAACCTTGCAATAGAACTAAATGATAAAGGTCATTTAACCATCAACCCACTGCCACGGGAAATCTATGGCAACAAATGACATATTTTTCAGTTCAATCACTCGAGTAGAAACAAATATTCACTAATGTATTACTAAAGTCAAAGTTAGTACATAAATCAGAGAAACCTACAAATATATGGAGTGTAGAGCTTATAATGTAGAGAACAAATCATTATTACAACTAAAATGCGGAAAAATAAACTCTTAAAGTGTAAAACCAAACTAATATTACTCAAAACTTGTTCAACACTATCAATGGAGTGTGATATAACGTTGAGCTCTGATTTTTGCCACACCGGATCATGCACCGTTGTCCACGGAAATGGCAATGGATATACCGAGAATAAATCCGCCGGAAGCCACCAAGAATTTTGCTGGAGATATGAAGTTCTTCCACTTGGTTACCTCTCTATGCTTACTCTCTTTTTGGTAATGCCAAGTCCAAAATGATAAGGTGAAGAAGTCTTGTGTATTATAGAGCCAAACTTTCATTTGAACTCAAAATTCAAATTCAAATATTGTACTATGAAAGAGACATTACTAGAATGTGTAATTGACCATAAAATTAAATCCAACCATTGAATTTAATCTGTGGTCCATAATACACATCAACAAGCACAATCCTTTCAAAGTGCTCTAGACAAATACTAATGTGCCATGTGGATACAAGTGATCCACCTCACAAATCTTCACATTGGATCACATGTAATCAACCGCCAAATTCCCAGTTACAAGTGTTACATAGTGTGATCTTATTTTTATCATCATCACCCACTCCAGCTTAGTACCTGCACAACAATTAACCATTATCAATATTCAATATTTATAAACATTTGTTGATTTACCAACCTTAAGTACTTTTGTTCCAACATCTACAAGGTTATCACCAGTTGCAATTTTAAGCAAAACAAAATCACTAGAAGCTAACTTCTCCCTAATGAAGTGATACTTCACCTCAATATGCTTTGAACTTTCATGATAAATAGGATTTTTACACAACATCAATGAACTTTGACTATTGGTATAAATCATGGCATTATCATTCAAGAAGTTTAATTCACATAGAAGGCCTTCATGCATTCTTTTACAGCTTCGGTTAATACAACATATTTTGCTTCTGTGCTGGAGAGTGTAACTATAGATTGCAACTATAATTTCCAAGTGACACAGTTATCACCTAAAGTGAAGAAGTATGAAGTGGTAGATTTCCTCTGATCTTTATCCCCCGCAAAGTCAAAATCTACATAGCCTTTTAGCTCTAAATTATCACTTCTCCTTTTAAACACTATCCCCCCTTTTAAAGTACTAGCTAGGTATATTAACAGCCATTTAAGTGCAGTCCAATGAGGCTTACCTGGGTTTGACATAAACCTACTCAAGAAACTAACTGCATATGCAAGGTCCGGTCTTGTGGTAATCATAGAATACATCACAGACCCAATGTCATTAGCATAGGGAAAATTACTCATTTCATGCAATTATTCTTCAGTTTTAGGGAATTGTGCAGCTAATGGTACATTGACGGACTTAGCAAATTTCATACCAAATTTTGTTATCACTTTATCCAAATAAGATTCTTGATTAATAGTCATCTTATTATCAGTTCTATTCCTTATAATAACCATGCCAAGAATTTTTCTTGCCTCTCATAAGTCTTTCATGTCAAATTCTGATTTTAAAAGGTTTTTCATTTTTATGATTTCAACTTTACTAGGACTAACAAGCAACATATCATCCACACATAACAATAAATAAACTTCACGGCCTATTTTAGAGTTATTAAAGTACAGACATGCATCATATTCACTCCTCTTAAAACCAATTTTAAGCACATAAACATCAAATCCTTTATACAATTGCCTAGGACTTTGCCTAAGACCATACAAGGACTTTCTAAGAAAACACACAAGTTTCGATTTTCCCGTCACCTCGAACCCTTGAGGTTGAGACATGTAAATCAATTCATCCAACTCCCCATAAATAAAAGTTATCTTAACATCTAGTTGCTCCAACTCCCAATCATACTGGACAGCTAAGGCTAAGACTAACTTGATAGTTTTATACTTAATAACCAATGAGAACACCTCATTATAGTCTATCCCCTCTCTTTAAGTAAATCCCTTCCGCAACCAACCTAACATTATATGTTAAAGTGTCTTTAGGTCCTACTCCTTTTTTCAACTTGTAGATCCATTTACAATGGACTACTTCTTGATTCTTTGGTTTTTCAACCAACTTCCAAGTCTCATTTTTGTTTAAAGACTGGATCTCCTCTCTCATAGACTTTTTCTAATTTTCAGAATCTTTATAGGTAAATGCTTCCTCAAATGAAGCCGATTCAACTGATTCTAAGACTTCACCTAAAACTAGGATAAATTCCATCAAATTTGAAGATATGTATTTCATATTGGGCTTCATTTGTCTTCTCTCCCTATCCCTAACTAATATGTAGTCATCCAAATTAGTGCCTGCAGATGTTTCTTGATTAGGGATAACAGTTTCAGGAATTTCATGTTTTGGTTGTTCTATCACTGCTTATTGATCAGATTCTACTTGAGGTTGGATTTCACTATCCCCTGGATGATTATCTAATCTTTCCACCTCAAACTCCATCTTCTTTTTAGTATAAGATTCTCATTCTTCAGTCTGTTTGTTCTGACTGTCTATGTTTTTAAGGCAAGGTATGTCAAGTTCATTGAACTTCACATCTCTATTGTTAATAATTTTAATATCTTTCATACATAAAACCCACAGTCTATATCCTTTCACTCCTTCTGGATAACCTAACATGACACACTTAGTAGCCCTAGGGTCCAATTTGCCCTCAACCTTATGTGCATATGCCGTACAACCAAACACTCTAATGTGTGACAAATCTAAAATTTTTCCAAATCACAACTCTTGGGGAGTCTTGAAATTAACAGAATTAGAAGGAGACATATTTATCGAATAGGCAACAGTACACACGGCTTCATCCCAGAAACCTTTAGACAACCCCGAACTAATCATCATATATCTAACTTTATCCATTAACGTTCGATTCATCCTCTCCACCACCCCATTTTGTTGGGGGGTATGTCTAACAGTCATGTGCCTCATTATACCCTTTCCCTTGCAAAGATTATCAAATTGAACGTTGCAAAACTCTAAACCATTGTCCGTCCTAAGAGTTTTCACACCCTTTTACATTTGATTTTCAACTAAGGTAAGTCAGGACTTAAACTTACTAAAAGTTTCAGATTTGGATTTAAGGAGATACACCCAAACTTTCCTCGAATGGTCATCAACAATTAATAGAAAGAATATGTTCCCTCCATGTGTGGGATGTTTTTCTGGACCCCACAAATTTGTATGGATGTAGTCCAATGGTCTTCTAGTGTTGTATTCACCTATCCCAAAGCTAACATTGTGTGACTTTTCTAGAACACGTCTCGCAAAAGCTTAAAGGTATGACACTATCCTTACCAAGTAAATTCTAGTCACTAAGATATTTCTACCCATTGTTCCCAATGTGTTCCATCCTCTTGTGCCAAAGATCTGATTTATCTTCACAGAAAGAAGATAATACAAACTTTTTGTTGCCTGAGACTTCATCTTGAATGACATATAGTCCATTCCTCTTGGGACATTTCATAACCACTAGAGACCCTTTGCAAATCTTTGAAGTACCAATATGAGATCTGAACTCATAACCTTCTTCTTCTAGAGTGCTTAAGGAAATGAGATTCCTTGCTAGGCCCGGGACATACCTAATACCTCTAAGGGGTCTAATAATGCCATCATGCATCCTAATAACAATATTACCCACTCCCTCCACATTGTTGTATGATCATCCCCCAAGTATACTTTTCTAGTATTCACATCTCTATAGTTATAGAACCAAGATTTAACGAGACACATATAAACAGTATCTCCTGAGTTTAAAATCCACTCAGTGTCAAAATCAATATTAGAAACATTCATGACATGTATTTTATCATGGGTATGATCTACATTAGTGTCAAAATCTCCCGACACGATCATAACATGTAGACACTCAAAGGAATTACGTACAGCAACTAAGTTATGATCATCACTCTGTTGCAGTCTTTATTTCTTCTTAAGGTCATTGCAGTCTCTCTTGAAATGCCCCAAATTACCACAATGAAAGCATTTCTTACCATTCTTATCTCTAGACTTGGACCTACCCTTAGATTTCCCTCCGCCCTTCTTACTTTGAAAATAGTTCTTCATCGTACCATTCCTCCCTCTATCTAACAAATAAACTTTCTTCTCTCGAGCTACCCCTCGACTCTTTCTTAAGCTCTAGATCCCTAGCCCTCAAAGCATCAGTCACAATATCTTGGGTCAAAGTATCCCTAGCATATGTGATAGCATTCCTAACATCTCTATAACCTAACATTTCTATAGGATTCGGTCGTAGCATTTAAAAGTATAGCATCTAAATACTCATCGTCAATTTTTTTATCATGGTGGGCCAAACACTTGACGAGTCTGTTAAAGTCAGCTAAATTGGATGCAAGATCCTTTCTTGAGTCGAGCTTAAAACTAAAAAGTTTTTGTAGCAAATGTATTTGTTTAGAAGAGATTTTTTCAAAAATAGCTTGTCAAGTGCTTCCCACAACTCTTTTGCAGTCTTATGTTGTTCAACTTGTCCTAACACATCATCGGATAAGTGCAATATAATTAAACTATGTTCAATTTCATTCATCTCATTAATATCATCCGATTTAGCTTTTAATGCATCAGGATATTTTTTCCGGGTCGTCAAGAGCTTTAGAAACTTTTTGTTGGATTAAAATAGCTTTCATTTTTTCCTTCCAAATGGAATAATCTCCCTTACCACTGAATTACACCAATTCAACTTGAGAGGCCATGGTAGACAAGTAATGTTTTTTGAAAAAGTTTTATTTACTCAATTTACCCACACTCAAATGCAAACTCAAATATGTATAGATTACTTTTCAAGATGATACAAGTGATGATATCATAACAAGTAACACATAGACAAGATCACAAGAGTCAAATAACAATATGATAGCAAATAAAATAAATCTTAATTGTAAATTCGAGAGGGTGTTAGAAAATGCAAACCGAGCGAACCGATATGTTGGTTCGTATTTCAAGGAGAGATGTGAGTCTTTATCGATCTAGGGGCTCCAATAACTGTCCCAAGTTATCCAACAGCTTCTGTAACCTTAGGAAACACCACCGAGCCACCAATGGAAAAGCTTTCTCTACTTCAGCTTCTACAGTGTACCAAACTGAAATCCAACACCACCAGGAGGTCAGAAACTTCACAAGGAACAAACTGTATGTTTTTACCTCCAGCTGAATCCCACGCACGTGCCCTCACATGTTCACTCTCTCTCTACGCGTGGGGCTCACGCGCTACCTCCACGTCGATGCGTATGTTACACGCGCTGCACCGTCTGAGTCTACTTGCCTTCTGAGGTCTGCTGGTGGTCTCCGTTTGTCCACCAGGTGCATGGTTGGCCGGAAAATGGATTTAAGGTCTCGATTGAACTAGTTTTCAACCAAAGCTGAACCCTTTCGACTTCCAATCTAATTTTGAGGTTGTTTTAACATTTTATACCCCTAGCTTAAACTTTGATACCATTTGTAAAGTTTATAATGTAGAGAACAAATGATTATTATAACTACAATGCAAAAAAATAAACTCTTAAAGTGTAAAACCGAACCAATATTACTCAAAGCTTGTTCAACACTATCAATGGAATGTCATATAACATTGAGTTCAAATTTTTACCACACCAGATCATGCACCGTTGTCCACGAAAATGACAATGGATATACTGAGAATAAATCCGCCGGAAGCCACCTAGAGTTTCGTCGGAGATATGAAGTTCTCCCACTTGATTACCTCTCTATGCTTACTCTCTTTTTGTGATGCCAAGTCCAAAATGATAAGGTGAAGAAGTCTTGTGTATTATAGAGCCAAACATTCATTTGAATTCAAAATTCAAATTCAAATATTATACTATGAAAGAGACATGACTAGAATGTATAATTGACCACAAGATTAAATCCAACAATTGGACTTAATCTATGGTCCATAATACACCTCAACTAGCACAATTCTTTCAAAATACTCTAGACAAATACTAATGTACCATGTGGATATAAGTGATCCACCTCAGATGGAGGATATTGTTCCTACCAAACCAACACAGTTGCGGCTCGCCACTCATAATGCAATACATTATTGTATTTTTCTTGCCTAGTATTCAAAATTTTCATTTCGTTACATTAAGATCGATCAAAAATAAGTTGGGATTTGGTCACGCACTATTTGGCCATCGAAGGCGGTAGACTCACAATAAGATAGCGATTAGCCAAAAATTTGTGAAAAACTCCAGAACCAAAAGAATCAAACTATAAAGTGAAAAATGAGAAAGACATAATCAGTTTGGGTGTTCTATCTCAGACATCTCAAACACTAGAGAAGATCATCCTTCCATTGATGCTTCTATGTTGTGTATAAACATGCAAGTTACTGTAATAGAAAGGTTACCTTCCAAAACTTCTGGAGATACGAACATTATAAGCCTTAAGCAGACTTATTGTGGCGCTGAGTAAGGGATAAAAACATGAAAGCTGAGGAGTATCCCCAGCAACATCATAATTTCTGATGTCAACAAAATATGCATGTTAAATAGATAAAATTGTAAAATTGATCAGTAGGTTGAGATGAAAGAGATTCCAGATGAACTTGCTGAAAGTTACCATAAGGTTGAGTTGTGATCTTGAGTATTTTATTAGTTTTTCCCTCGAGCAAGAAGCAAGAAAGGACTTCAAATGGCATTATAATTTCATCAAATTTACCCGCGAATTAAAGACATTTCATTGCTCAAAGCAGAAGACAAGTTTTTTTTTAGTAACGTTTTTAGCTATAAGTAAGAGAAAAATCCTTGTAAGCACAAACAAACATGTTTGGGATAAAAAATTGTTTATAATTTTAACCGACGTATAAGCTTACCCAGAAAGACTCTTAAGCTTGTCTACATTACACAAACAATGCCTAAATATGAGGAGCTTTTTACCGCTAATTTAATTTCTGAGTTCCACAAAGAGTTGATAGTAATAAATAACATAAGATTAATTACTTCTAAAAATTCATATGATTGCTTTCTTGAAGCTTTAGATACTTTCGTTGTGGAAAAAGCTCTATCAATCTTTTGCTGCATGGTAATTTCATTCTTAAAAAGGATATTCCCATTTTGGTAAGCAAAAGAAAGGGTCATTAACTACTCATGGCACAAGAAAGCCAAGATCTGATCAAATTCTCTGTCTATCAACCATGCATTCTATTGAAAATGATCATATTGTGTCATTTAAAGTATCACAAACGGAAGAATTATACACCGCATTATCATCAACAACAGGAAAATATTTTCATTGGGTCGAAGTTGGAAATATGTTAATTACTTGTGTTGATAACAAAAGTTGCTATTAAAATGAGTTTTTGCTTTATTAAAAAGTAAGAAAAATGTAAGTTATCCAAACATGTCTGGAAACAAAAAAAAAAAACTTAATAGTAACTTGACTTTCTCTTCTCTTAAGCTTAGCTAAATATGCTCAGCTTTTTCAAATCTTGTATAGATAGATCATAAAATCAAACAAATTATTGTAAAAATTTGAGATCGAAGCTTGGCAACATGGAAAAGAAATTACCTGTCCTCAAACATATTGCTTATGTAGCTTCCAACGACAACATTTATTGGAAGAATCGTTAGGCCAAGGCATGCAAGGAAAATTGACACCTTGCTTGTCATCCAACCAAAATAGTACGTTGTTACAAAACTTGATTATGAAAGTAGAATCTCCATTGCATATTTAATCATAAAGTATATCAACAACTAAACCCTGGAAATACCATTGAATCCTTGATGATGTTAGGTGAATTTAGCATTGTAGCACCTAATATGGGTCTCAAGAGTTAACATAGACATCAGACTTTAGCTTTACATCAGCCTCCAACTCAAATGACAACTAATCTAACCACCACCAGCTTCTATCCTCACTATCTTATTTTCTGTTATACAAGAATGCTGCCACTAATTTCTGTTGTAAATAGATTCCTAACATCCTCAATAATTCAAGGAACTTACCACAGTGAATTATCATTCAAATTGTCTTACATTTCTAACTCGGTATTGGACTATAGACCATGGCCAATGCCGACAACACACCACAAAATACTAACACCATAAAATACTGATCCCAACTCTGCTCCCATATCAATCTCAAGCAGTACTATTGTCCTAATACAAGGAAGCATCTCTCACCCTTTGGTGTTAATCTAGCCCAAGTCGTATCAGTTAAACATGATAACAACAATTTTCTGGTATGGCAAAATATGATAATGTCTATCATTCCTGGATGCAATCTTGAAGGCTACATTCTGGGCACAAAGGTGTGCCCTCTAGAATTTATTGGAACTCAAGTAACTCGTGAATAAAGAACCAGTGTTGAAATGACTAAAAATCCTGAACATAATAAATGGATGTCAACATATCAACAATTAATGGGGTTGCTCTACTTTTCAATGACTCCTGACTTAGCCATGAGAATCATGGACACTAGCAACTCAAATGAATTATGGACAGTAGTGAAGGAAAGTTATGGAGTTCAAAACAGATCCAAGATCACTTTTCTTACTGGTGAGCTTCAGAAATCAAGGAAAGGGACCATGAGCATTGATTAATACTTGAACAAAGTGAAGCTGCTTGTAGATAACATTGAAATCGCTGGCAAAGCTATTCCTCACTCTAACCTGGTTACTCAAGTCTTGGCTGGCTTGGATAAAGAATACACACCAATTATTGTTCAAATTAATAGTAGAGATCACATCAATGGGAAAAACTGCAATCAACACTTATGGCCTTTGAAAGCAGATTGAAATACCTTAACACGGTCAGGAATGAGATAGCAGAAATCAACCTTGATCAAACATCGTCAATTTTCCCAAAGATTAGGCTCCAACCATCATCATATCAGATCTTATAGGCTAGGCTTTGGTGAAAGATTCTCAAACTACAAAAATTTCAGAGGTGGAAAAAGAGGCAAAAATAGAGGTATAAATCTAAATGGTGGTGATAGACCTATATGCCAAGTATGTGGGAAGATTGGACATAAGGCTAACATTTACAATTTTAGATATGATGAGAGATATATAGGAACACCACCAAACCAGAGGATCAACTATAACACTTCACCAACAACCTTTGTGGTATCTCTCAGCAATGTAAATGATCTAGCATGGTTTGCTGATAATGGTGCTAGTAATCACTATACTGGTAAGGACAAAATTATGGCTGGAAATGGGAACAAGTTACACATTTCACACATTGGTATCACTCACATCCCAACGTTAAATGATAAAGCACTTATGTTAAACAAACTGCTTCATGTACCTAAGATTAAGAAAAACCTCATTAGTAATAATCAAGTTTATATGGAATTTCATTCTAACTGCCGATTTGTTAAGGACAAACTAATGAGGGAAATAATGCTGCAATGGAAGCTTAAGGAAGGGTTGTATCAATTGGACTTTCCATACCAAAACACTAAGTATCACTCTCAGAAGTTAGCTCTCTCAAATAAACTCTGCTGGAATATCTCCTCTGTTAGTCCCAGTCAAGATTCTAGTCCCAGGCAAGAGTCTTCAAATTTCCAAGTTGATGTATGGTACAAGAGACTTGGACATCCACCTAACCAAGTGGTGAATAGTAAAAAAAAATTAAATCATTTTGTGATGCCTATCAATTTGATAAATCTCATATGTTTCCATTTTCCTCACCCACTTTACATGCCAAAACTCCTTTAGAACTTGTGCACACAGACGTGTGGGGACAAGCACCTATTCAATCAACATCAGACTTTAAATATTACATAATCTTCTTAGTGATTTTAGCGGATTCACTTGGATATATCCTCTAAGGTAAAAATATGAAGCACCAAATGTGTTCATTCAATTCAAGAAACTGGTGGAAAACAAGTTTGCAAGCAAAATGAAAACTCTGCAAGCTGACTGGGAGGGAAATATAGAACCTTCAAAAATTTCCTGACACAGGGGGTCAATTCAGACACCCATGTCCTTATACATTAGCTAAAAATGGAAGATTAGAGAGAAAACATAAGCACATAATAGAAACAGACATGTCCCTCTTAGCTCAAGCCAAATTGTCCTTAAAATACTGGTGGGAATCTTTTCAAGATGCCACTTACCTTATAAATAGGATGCCTATACCTACACTCAAAATGCACTTCCCTTCCAAGTCCTATACAAAAAAGAAGCTGATTATAAGTCACTAAAGATCTTTAGGTGTGATTGATATCCTTGCCTTAGACCTTACCAAAAATACAAATTCAATTTTCATTCCGCAAAATGTGTTTTCCTTGGTTATAGTGAATCTCGCAAAGGTTATAAATGCCTGAACTCAACAAGAAGAATTTATATCTCAAGGCACGTTGTATTCAATGAGTCAGAGTTTCCTTTTGAATCCTTATTTTCTATTCAAAAACAACAAAATTTTGTGGTGCCTGAAACTGTGGTGTCTTACTTCCAATTTCCCTCTCTAAACAGCTCTAAACCTACCTCAAGTCCTGATGATACAACTCTTCTTGAAGCAACCAATACCGTGCATCACTCACCTCCTAGCTTAGGTGACAATCAGTATGAAAATATAAATAATGATAAGGAGGATAACAGAGATGAAGGGCATGTCAGAGATGTGAATGATCAAGGTATGGAAGCAAAAGTTGAGCTACTTCAGAATGATGAAAGGTTTGTATCAAAGTACACAATCAATCAGCAATGAGCTTAGACACAGAGATCAACAGAGATCAAGTAATCCAATAGAGCATCCTATGATCACTAGAAGAAAGGCTAGAGTATATAAACCTAAGGAATATTTGGGAGAATCAGTTGAAAACAATCCTAAAACATTAGAACGTAGAAGTGTAAATGAAGCTATGATGAATAAGGATTGAAAGAAAGGCATGGAGAAAGAATTCAATGCACTCATAAAAACCAAAGCCTGGAAACTTGTGCTACCATCACCAGCTTACAACATAGGGAACAAGTGGGTTTTCAGAGTAAAATGTAATACATATGGATCTGTTTAGAGATTCAAGGCAAAGCTGGTAGCCAAGGGATTTTATTAGGCACCTGGAATCGATTTCTATAAAACTTTCAGCCCAGATATTAAGGCTTCAACCTTGAGAATTATACTAACTCTAGCAGTGTTAAGGGATGTATAATTAGGCCAGTTCATATCAATAATGCATTTTTAAATGGTGAACTTGAAGATGTGGTATATATGAATCAACTAGAGGGATTCGTAGATAAGCCAAAACATGATCATGTATGCAAATTGGAAAAAGCACTCTATGGACTGAAGCAGGCACCTAGAGCCTGGTATGATAAGTTGAAATCAACACTGATAAGCTAGAAGTTCAAACAATCAGTAGTAGACATATCGCTATTTTACTTCAAGAATGAAAGATAAATTATTTTTGCACTCATCTATGTAGATGACAATGTTGTGATAGAAAATGACACGGAGCTGTTGCAAGGTTTTATAAATGAATTGAACAAAATATTTGCACTCAAAGATATGGGACAACTTCATCATTTTTTGGGTATTGAAGTGTTGTGGCACGATTCGAGACTTCACCTTATACAAATAAGATACATTGCTGAGTTATTTAAGAGTTTTGAGCTGCAAAATCTGAAACCTTGTCCTACTCATATTCTTGATGGTAAAACCATGTCAAAAACTGATGGAGAAGTGTTAAAGAATCCCTCAAGTTACAGAAGTGTAGTAGGAGGATTGCAATACCTCACACACATCAGGTATGGCATTACTTTTATTGTCAATAAATTGAGTCAGTTCTTACCATCACCAACATCTACACATTGGCAAGCATCAAATAAGGTGCTTAGATTCCTTAAAGGAACAATAAATCAGGGGCTATGGATACAAAGAGGTGACAGACTGAATCTGAATGGACACTCAAATGCAGATTAGGCTTCCTATTCGTATAACAAGAGGCTATTGCATTTACTTGGGAGACAAATTAATAGCCTGGTCATCGAAGAAACAACATATAGTTGCCGATCAAGTACAAAGTCAGAGTACAGAGCGTTTGCATTAGCAGCCTCGAAAATTTCTTGGATTCAATCGCTTTTTAAAGAACTTGAACTACCTCGAGTGTCAACTCCAGTTTTATGGTGTGATAACATGAGTGCAGGTGCCTAAGCGAAGCATATTGAATTGGACGTTCATTTTATCAAAGATAAAGCGCTTGGAAAATAACTGGAAGTAAGATATGTGCCTTCTTTGATCAAATTGCAGATTTATTGACCAAAGGCCTTACTCACTCAAGATTCCTTTTCCTAAAAGACAAGCTTGGATTTACTTCAGTACCATCCAGCTTGAATGAGATGTCAAGAGTTAACATACACATCAAACTTTAGCTCCACCTTCAGCCCCACATTGACCTCCAACTCAATTGACAACTAATCTAACCACCACCAGCTTCTATCCTCACTATCTCATTTTCTGTTACACAAGAATGTTGCCTCTAATTTCTGTTGTAAATAGATTCCTAACATCCTCCATAATTCAAGGAACTAATCACAGCTGTACACTCTAGAATATTCTCTTCA
>CAIGRO010268937.1:0-10721 GCA_903798355.1 Fraxinus baroniana
TTGGTCACACTTTTGGGGGTATGTTTTTATCTCGACTAGAGAGCTAATCTGATGTTACTGGAATTTTGGTAAAACAATACCTTTGGTGATAGCTAGGTATAGCTATATGTTACTCTTCTTTATGAAGAATTTAGGATTATTTTCTTTTATAGATAAAAAGTCAACAGTCTTGTACGTCTTGTCTAGTTCATGGATGGGGTTTGAACGAGTTGAATTAAATGATCAATTGTTCTTAGATCAAAATGATAAGCTGTTTTCACTGACTTGATTGAACTGCATTGTTTCAGGTATTGAGGCAAAACAACGGAAAATGTGGAATTGGTGGTGTTTGCAATGGAGGAGGAGGTGCTTCAGCCCTCGTGATAGAGCTTGTATAATCATTTTCTGTTTTCTGGCAAGTCTAAATGCTAGAAGGTAGTAGAGTATCTTAGAGAATGGCTACCATTCAAATGCTGTATATTTCTGATTTTTATGCTTGTTTGTGTGATGAGATAATGAGTTTTGTGACTAAAAAGTTCTCAATTGCAGCTACTTTCAAAGAGATACATATACCATGAAGAGATGGACCTAACAAAGGAGTAGATTGTGTGTGTATTGTCTTTTAATTTAGAAGTATTGTAATTTCTTTTCCTTTTCTTCATTTAATAAATGGAAATGTACTTGGGAGATTACTTTTGTGAACCCAAAAATGAAAAGAGACGCAGTTAATTTCACTCTCTTCTCTTCGTCTCTCTCGGGATTTTCCATGACTGTAAAACGCAATCAATTGAATCTTTTTTTCTTTGTGAGAGTTCATTGCTGGAATTTGTTATCTTTGTGATTTAGAGTTTATCGATGATGTGAGCTAGTCGAGATAATGATAGTGTGTGCTACTTATTTACTCCCCTTACTCTAGCTCCGGGTTTTTTTTTTTTGTTGGTATTTGTTGAATCATCGCAGATTTACAGTATGCTATATGATATGCACAGAAATAACTGTGTAAACCTTTATATGCCATATGCAATTGTATCACTTCATCTATCAACTTAAATTATTAGAGAATGGATTCCCAGACAATAACTAAGTTCAATAAATTTTATCTCCAGAATTTACAAAACAGTACATATTTGACCATGCATTCAACTGAGCTTTATTTACAAATAAAAATAAAAATAAAAATAACAACAGTCACACACATTGAAACTTTTAGATTCTGGATATTCCGCGCTTACGCTCGAAAATCCGTCGAAGAAGGTAAAGTTGAAGAACACTTGATCCGATAAGCGCTACTGCTTCCAAAATCGCCTTCCGGATAGCTCCCCGTCTCATACCTTCGTTAACTGCATCAGTTGCATTTCGTTAAATCACACATATTAATGGTTTGTCGTAAGTGTGTGTGTGATTGTGAGAGTTTCAACTGATATTTGTTGAACATGATATATTTGAATAACTAAAACTTTTGAATTAAGTGGTTACCAAATGTCTGGCGATCAGTTTGTGCCTGTAACCAATGCTGTTCAAATTGAATGTTGTACATAGCGTTTTCTAACTTCGAGATTTGTTCTAACAATGGTCTAAAATGTTCTGCATGTAAACATACGTGCATTATGTACATTTCAGCAATAACAAACAAATGTTATCAAAATTATACAAGAAGATCAATCTAGAAATGTGGAACGATCAACAAGTACGTACCATCCTTTGCATGTTGATTAGAATAAAAATGAGCAACATGAACGTCAAAATCTATGGTTTCATGATAAGGTGACTTGTTTTTGAAGCAAAACCGATATACCCCTTTCCTATGAGCCAAAAACTCGTGCTTCTCACTCGTCTTGTCTTTGAATTCATGAATTGGATTGCCCGATGGCCCTTTTATCTGATAATTATGACGTAACTGTTAGGGCCACGATTATTCATAAGGGCAAGATGCAGCACGAGAAGGGAACACAATGTGACTCTATGTAAAGGTTCGTAGCTACACAAAAGATGCCCAATCTTACAAATGAAACACCCAAAAATCAATGGAAAAGATTAAAATAAAAAAAAAATCGAAAAATCGATCAAGAAATAACATCTATAAATGAAAGAAATTACCATGAGATCGATACCATCGTCACCATAATGCCAAGAAGCATCAGCTTTGATGGCAACAAAGGATATATGGACAGTTTCACCTTCATATTCAACATTGTACGAAACACATTCTTCTTCGTCTATAACGAATCTTATTCCAAATCCTCCTTGCATCGACAAAACCACCACCACCACCAATATCATTTTCGCGTAAATGCCCGATCCCATCTGCACCAATTAATTTCAATGATCATATCTATGCATTGCTCAAAAGATCCATGAAAATATAGATATAGGGAACTTACTTTTAGATATTCAGAGAGAGAGAGAGAGAGAGAGAGAGAGAATGGAAATAAGTGTTTGTTTTTTGTGTCTGAGGGGAGGTGGTTATAGTCGTTAAAGATGTACACTTTATATTAAATATTTTTACTTATTTATTTTAAGTACTTGTAAATAATATTAATGTTGCGCCAAGTGCAACTCCCTCAGTGTTGTCCTCAAGTCAGATTTTAGCTTTCGAATGCAGCTATTTAATTTGATATCGTGCTTTGTTAAGTAACATGAGTTGTAACACGTCCGTTTGTTGACATAGATGGCAATATGACAGATCATAAGCTTGTGCCATTTGTTAATCTAAGGATTTGCTGAATAATGCTACTTTATCATAAAGTAGGTAACATAATAGCTGACATAATATGTATTAGTAAGATGTGATTGGATGGAAATGTCGAGTGTGTTTTAAACAATCTAATGATAGATTGTCATGTGACATTATGTCAAAAATTATATCAATGTAGCATGATTGGGGTTTCCTTGAGAGTTTTGTTCCCCTATTTTGGATGGCGTCAGTTTTTAGGGGTTGAGAAAAACAATGCTGACTAATTTTTTTGGACATCAATTTTGGATGGATTAAAAAACACTCAAAATTTGTGTAATATAATTTTGACCGTTTCTCTCAAAATCGGCACTTTAAAAAACGCTCATAACCGATATCTCAAGCATGCCCTAAGAGTCGATTAGTGACACCATTCGATGCACTAATTTTATATCTTCTTCAATTCACAATGACATATATATATAAGTGTAAATTGCAGCCACATTCCTCAACCAATAGCACCATTTGCACTTTTTGTTGCAACATAAATGTTAATCAAGTTTCAAATTTCAAAATTAAAGGTAATTTTAAATTTTAGTTTTCTATTTTAATTTACATTTAATACAAAATTAAAACTCGTGATTAATGGATTATAACTTATACTTAAATTGGATTTATTTTCATGAATGTGGAGTGGTGATTTCATTATTTGATGCAAGATGAGAAAACTCAATTTTGAAAGAATATCCTATATACATTCTATATTTCTATAATTTTGGCCACATGGATTTTATTTTGAAATCGTGCAGTGACAAAAGTACCCGCACGAAAGGGAGGCAACACAATTTTAGGACAACGTTGACTCCCTAAGACTTGTTTTATAATTCTCTACTTATATATTATGTTTAGATTATTGTTCAATTCTTATGTTTATGTTATTTAATTGATTGTGTTAATTGATAATTAATCTATACACAAATCACCAATTTTTTCCAACACTTTTTTAACCCCAACCTCCTTTTTTGCTTAGCTTTAAGTTCCTCAACCTATTGTGTTAAATAGGCAAAAGAATACGAAGTTTGACAAAAAAAATATAATATAATTATACCACGATCCGATTCTCTCTTATACAGTCATAAATTTATAGAACGTGGAATGGCAGGAAATTTGAACATTTTACACAGGTTTTTGCATCACAAATGTAAATGACATGCTTCTGTATTCTCAGTAATGTACATACATAGTCCATTGACTTGTGGAGCAAAACCATGCCCATCAGTTGATACTGAACACATGTAGACGCATTTCTTGAGTTATCATTTGAATAACTTCCTGAAACCATCAAAAATTCTAAGAGCCCTTAGTTCTCCGCTCCTTATATCTCTCAATCTCCTCCTCAGTATCTGGTATTAAAAGAAGAAGACGGACAATTCCATCAGTTTCAAGATAAAATAGAACAAATTCATGGTTTGGCGCTGGGAAAAAAGAGGGAGTTAAGATACGTGCAAATGGCATCATGCTATCGAAATGAATGTATGGAAATCTGCAGTGTGTTGCATCACTTTCAAAGGAGTATATAGAACATGGCGACTCCCAGACCAGAATTCATGTTTCAGTCCCTCTACACTGATGTAATCAACAGCCACATTGTGTCAAGATTGGCACTAAAGAAGAAAGCACGCGTAAACAATTACTGTGTGCTATCTGCTACATGATCAATAACTACGCGGTTTCACGTAAAATAATGAAACTGAAAAATTTGGCCCAACTCTATTCATTGATAAGCATGTTCTCAAGGACAATGAACATTCTATCCTTGTTTATGCATGAGCTGCAGAAGAAGAACATAATGAAGTGAAAAAATAAAAATTAGAACACCATTAACAGTTAAACGTGTGAAATAAAACACGGAGTTGAATCATCAATCAGCCAGTAGAGGAACCTCACACATATATCATTATTCTTGTCGTGGTGACCCATGATTCAATTTTCAAATGCAAATATATCATTATTCTTGTCGTGGTGACCCATGATTCAAGTTTCAAATGCAAAAAAACATAGCCTATAAAACTGTTTAATATTCAAATTTGTGTGTTAAAATATTGAGCACCATATACTAAAAGAAGGCCATATCTTGCAAAATAGAGTGATTGCTTACATATTGAGCGCGAAACAGTATCCTCTGTTCACTAGTGCATAAATCCACTGCTAGCTGTTTCAAAAACACTTTCCGATTCAGGATCTTTGGATTCGTCACATCCAGATCCATTGACCCACTTGCCTGTCATAAGGTAGCAAATTAAAACTAATATTTAGAAGAAAACTCTTGCATGGATACATATCTTCATAACAAAAATTTCCAGAGGAACTCTTGTACAAGACTTCAGTTAGAAATGAAATTCACTCGCCTGGAGGAATTTGGAATACTTTGATATGCTCGACTCACAAGCATCCAATATGAATTGCATTGCATCTTCTTCTATTTCAGGGTATCTGATATCCTTTTTTGATGTAATCTTATTTGAAGCTGCATTGGCCATCTGAAATAAATTTAAAGTCAAGTTACGAATTGCCTAAAATGTAAAAGAACTATTTTCTCTTTTAGGTTGCAAAACTACAGACCTCTTCAAACTGTCTGTTCATACTTGGGGGGCTTACTGCTAGATAGGCATATGCCATCAATTCCAGGGGCCAACCAGTAATTTGTAAAGGATAACACTGCGACCTGTTAACAGATGATGATAATTAGAAACTCCAGTATTTTCAACAGGAACTATTACAAAACCTTCATAGTTCAGAACGATGTATAGTTTCAGTAGTACTAGTATCATGACTCAGGATGATTAGGCTGCAATCATATTCTCAAAATCATTAAAGAAGTAACCAACAATCCTAACATTGTTATGAGCAGTGAATCATTTATAACTGAATGAAACCATCCAATAATAGGTACTCACGCAGATAAACCATACTTCTTCAAAGCTTGCAACTTCTCTTTGTAACATTTGTCAGATTTTCTAAGTGATAATGACAACTCAACAGAATCATGAGGGTTGGTTCCTTCTCGGGGAACAAATCCATATGAAAGCAGCAGCTCCCCATTGGATTTCCTTCCATATGATATGAAAACCTTCAAGAAGTAGTGCGACAGAAAATTATACTTATGCAAAGGGGACGCCTTATATAACTAGTGAACAGCGTCAAATTGTTCTATCAGTTAATTTACAGTAGCTTGAACAAGGAAGTAGCAACCAATGCCTTAATAGAATTTTAAAAGAAATAGTTGTCTCCTTAGAATTCAAACTATAAAGGAATGAATAATAGTAAGGAGTCCGAAACATCCCTCAAGCAAACCAAAGGAGGAGGTAAAAAAGAAAGAGAAAAGTCTTTCAAGGATGAAAATCAAACTCAAAAGACAATCATACTTTCTCCCAACATAACACAGTTGAATAGCACATTAAACATTTTCTCTTGGTGGTGAACAAATAAATAGAAGTCATTATTAAAAGAGAATTCCGTGGCTCCCGATCCAATTGCATATAACCTTAAGAAAACCCAAAAAAAATTTAAAAGCATTAGAATCTGGCATAATCTTAAAATTGAAGTTGGTTTCTCGTTAAGATCTCCACACTGTTACATTCTTGATATAGAAATGTTAACTTATCAGCAGCTAAATTCCTGGAGCTTGTGTACCTGCTCACCTGGCTCATATGCTCGATCAGTTGTAAAAACAACTCCCTGGGAGGATTTATCATAATCCAGAAACGTCTCCACCTTGAAAAAGCAAATAAAACTGTCATGTCAATTATGTCAATAGAACACATGGTTATCCAGAAGTGGGCTTGCCCATAAAAGCCATACCTCACAACTATGATTCAGCATATCTGCCCAAGGAACCAAAGCAACCTTTCCATCCATTGCGGGTAAACGGACCTGTGTTAAGATGGATATAACTTTCAATTTAATAGATTGATATATGATTACGTTGTCAAAAGATTTTGGCATCTCTCTCTCTCTCTCTCTCACTGAAAGAATTACAATCAACTGTGTCAGTGCAACTCACCAAGCGCGAGAAAAGAATGCCAAATGACCATTTAAAAGTCTCCATGTTGAATACCTGAGAAGGCATAAAAGAGCATTTACCACCAACAAAATTAATATGACGTATTATACAAGTTTATTATGTCAGGGACCATCTTTACTTCTTCAAACAAGATTGTCAAGTGACTTTGCATAGAATTGTGAAGACATAATGCATTACAAGGAAAACATGCATGGGTACATCTACACTAAGGAAAACATGATAAAAATTAGTATATAGCATAGGTTGGGTTGACCCAGACTCCAATTCAAGCCCATGGTGTGCTAGGAACAGGAAGGATTCAAGCAGTGGCAATGGCAACAACCTTTCCAATAAAAGACCAAATTTGGTCACATCATCCATGCTCAAGATTCATCCAGATTTTCCTTCACTAATGACTCAAATCCTTTGTTATTTCAATGTTGAATGTTAGTGTTTTCATTGAAAAGTTTGTAGGCTGGACAAACATCATAATGTTTCTTTTCCTTGATAGAATAATCTCACATTTTCATTAGTTTATATCGACTTTTGTAATCCAATTAGAATTTCAAGTACCATTGAAGCTTGTGGTTTATTTCCTTTATTGATGATTGTTCTCAAGTTACTTGATTATAACTTTTGTTCATGACCTGGGTAAACCTAACGCTAGATCCCTTAAACTTGTATTTATTGGATCATCAACAATAAAATGTATACAAATTTTATCATCCTTATTCCAAGAAAATTTTCACTTTCATGAATAAGTTTTACTGGAAATCAGCCTTTCCCACTGAATCACATATTCAGGGGAAATCATCTATAAGATGAGTGATTTGAGCTTTGAACTCTCTGATCTACACATTTAACTCCNGATTCCTCTACCAACGCAGTCCACTGTAGAACGTCTCCATTTTCTGAATCTGTACTCCATTAAATACTGTAATTTTCTTTGCAAGTGCATGGATGAATGAGTGCCTATTCACATGCACTTACTCTACAGAATAGCATATATAGAAGTAATTCCACTTCAATAGGAGACTTCTGCATGGATAATGTACCTCTTCAGGAAATAAATCAGGATACTTTGAAAATATCCTGAGTCTTAAGTCGTTGTATCTGCACAAGAGATCGTGTTAGAGCTAAACAATGAGAAAGGCAACAAATCAGTAAATTTTAAACTTAATCATATAACTGTAAGAAATATTAACAAAACAAAAACCCAAATATATTTTGAAGTGGAGAAAAGAAGCCATACGTTCCAGTAACATCATTTATCCTTTCGATTGCCCGCTCTCGTATTTGTGACGCCTCAAGATACTTATCTAGTTCTGAACGAGTCCTGAAATGACAAAGAATGGCTGTAGGAAACCTACCAAGCTTGGACCAAAAGTAGGGGAAGGAAAACTCTCAACGGGCTCCTCCACAAGATCATTTATTAACATGTAAAAGCTTACCAATACAGAAGTGAATATGGCTGTCGCGGTAAGGCTGAAATATAGTTATTCCACCTTGAAGCATTCATGAGACTTGCCTCGCTGATGAGATAAGTTGCAAGCAATGGCCAATCTGGAACATTATACTGTTTTAACACCTTACCGGCCTCACCGCAGCTCCACTCCTGACATAAGCAAACGCAAAGCAGGTAACTCTTATTGACAAACTCTATAACAAGTTAAACAATGTATATCCCTAACAGAAAAGTAAAATGACCCAAACAACCAACTGTCCCAAATGAAAGAAATCCAACTGTTCTTAGCAGTAGCTAATTCACTTAGTCAAACAATTCGTCAGTCAAAGACTTTAGAACAGGCATTTCAGCGGTATTTGAATCTAATGCCCTAAAATGATAATTGCAAGAAAAAAACAAATCTTTGTAGCCAAGACATTCATATTTTATTTAATATGCTGGGTATAGAATGAAGCCTCAGGTAGATAAGAAGAAACTTAGGTGCTAATATGTGAATACAATACTGCAAGACAGCATGTAGATTGACAAGTAATTCATCTCATGCAAATACTATACAAAAGTCAAAAAAAGAGTGAGGATAGTCTTCCCTCATCAACAAAACACGTTACTGAAAACTCGGCTTTAATCTTCTCTATTTGATGCTCTACTCAAGATATCACAATTTTGGATGATCTTTTTGAGATAGATGTTGTAACATAAAACTAGAACTAGGCTTAGGTGGCCATCATCAAATTTACGTGGGGACACACTCTCAGTTTGCTACCCTTGTCCTAATTCTTCTTTTCCAAATTCTAAGATTGATCCTGAAAAACGAATTGGTTACAGGGAGATGGGGGGAGATCCTCAAAGCTTGTTACAGGCCTCACCAAAGCCAAGTAGAGAAAAATGGTCGAATTCTGTGGATTTATGATAATATTAAATCACAAAATGATAAGGATATAAAATCTTGTCCATAATGCTTAATTAGGAAATACATCCTATCCATATCCCTTCCTTTCTCCACCATCATAGCTATTCTAAAATTTGATTTCATCAAATTGATAGCATCATTTTTTCATATATATATATATATATATATATATATATATATATATTCTCTACCCGTATTATTAGAGTCTGTATCATAGCTATTCTAAAATTTGATTTCATCAAATTGATAGCATCATTTTTTCATATATATATATATATATATATATATATATATATATATATAGTTTTTTGGTTGAGGAAGCATATCCCTTGAAATGTAAGAAATCTTCAATTAATCTCATCCTTCCATAGATTCCCAAAATTTCCAGTGAATTAAAAAATCCAAGTCCATAAACAAGAATAAACTTACAGAATCGGCTGTGATGAAGAGTGAAGGAGGCACAAATAGGAGCTTCTCGCCCTTGCGTATATTCTTGAGAGCTACAAGGCCCCTCTCTCCTACGTCCACTCTCTGTATACCCATTTTTTGGGGAGGCAACCCCGATTCCGACAGCCATTCCTGCAACGCCGAGGCGTTTTCAAGTGAGTCGATATCGCATCCCCATGGAATGCTGTTGTCCGGGGTGGTTTTGGTGGCAGTTTCAGTGGTGGAAAGTGAGCAGCGAACAGTGTGAAATGTGGTCTTGTTTCTTTTAAAAATCAAAGGGGAATAGTACTGATTCAAGTATGGATATGGGTTTTGAGAAATAGTGGGTATGAATGTGGTTCGTAGGATTCTTGAAGCTTCTGCCATGGAAGAGATTTAACCTTATCTGCCTAAAACGGCTGAAGCGAGAAGTGAATGACTGGTAGTTTTGACGGTTGACACTTAATGGCGCTAGTCGTATTTATTTATCGTACAACATAAAATTTTAGGACTTGTTTGGAAAAGCTTAAAAATCTTCCAACTTGAAATTAATTTTAATCACACACGACCGCAATTTTCATCAACTTTTCATATACAATTTATCAATTTTTATCAAAATTTTTATCAAAATATGCTAAAACTATGAGGAACAAAATCCAACAAGCCCAGTCCATCTGTTAGTTCTATCTCAGTGTGAAATTATTTCATTTATCCGCCTGCCACGTCCAAATTTCATTAGTAGAAAGTTCAGTGCTAATTTCATAAAAAAAATTAAATTCCACAACCAAAATAGAGCACCCACATAAGTTGAGTGTCCAAACAGGTTTCTAACCCATATATTATGTTTGTGTGACAAATATACGATAGGTGAAACAAGTAATTACAGCCTCGAGATGAAATAAAAATTATTCCATTGAAATTTGTTTGATTTTCGGCACGTGTATAATGTGTCACTGGTACAACTTCTGGAGCTCATCTTTAAACCTTGTCTTTAGTTGCTCTCTCTTTAACTTGAGAGCTGCAGTAACCAACCCAGATTCTGGAGTCCAGGGCTCAGCCAACAACTTTATCTTTGCAGGAGTTTCAAACTTGTCGAGTTTCGCTGTTTTTGCTGTCTGCATAATATGAGTAAATGTCAAATATATTCACAGGCTGAAACATAATTGCTTCATCATGAGAAACAAAATTGTTACAAAACAAGTCAATA
>CAIGRO010268947.1:0-12228 GCA_903798355.1 Fraxinus baroniana
TAATCTGTCCGACCCGATCAAGGGTCCGGGCCATCGGGTTTTCAGCCCGATATGCCAATGATCTTGATTCTTCATGGTTGGTCATTTTTAAAACAAAAAGAAATTTGAGTTTTTATGAAAATATTGAACTAAAAATTTGTTTTTCCAATGCAATTGCTTTAAAGCTATAAATTTGTAAAGTATTTATAAAATTATTTAAATTTAAATTTTGATTGTTCATTAAGTTTTCCTTCGAATGAAAGAAAAAGCGTATGAAAAAAAGAATTTTGATGTGAAATAATTTTGGGATCTAATTTTCAAAGATTTAGTACATCATTGTGCACTATACCATCAAAAAGAGAAATTTGAGAAAATCAAATTCACCATTGATCTGAATCAATATGTTCTTGATCCATGATCCCAAAATCGCCCCGTTTAGTAAAGAAATCGGAGCTAAATTGATCGATTTTATCTGATTCCAATCCGATTCCCACCCGTACTAGAAATAGTATTGATAGTGAGTTGCAAAAAGAAGTGAACATAAAGCATCTTTTTGGTGGAAGCCAAATTACTTGATTGTGACTAATGTAATTTTTCTGCTTTTGTTGTTAATAATGCTAAGCAGGATGGTGTTCCGCTTTAGACCCCACTGCATAGCAGGTTGCGTATGTGTGGTTTGACACCTTTATCCGACATATTTTAGATGAAGGAATGCTACTTTTTTCACTAAAAAAGTGAAAAAAACTTAAAATGATTGATATATGATGTTTCGTTAAATGATAAAATCAATAAAATGAGTTTGATACTGATATACTTAATAGATTCTTGATCTTGTCATTTTATTACATTCTCCCATCAATCACTATTCCAAAAATTTTATTCCCAAAAAATGGGTGTCAATCACCCTCTAAATAGAGTGGTTTTCCCCCCTTCTGGCCCCACTCGATAGCAGGTCAAAGACTGACTAATAGCATTGAGATTAATATTTTGGTCCATAAAATTAGGCTATTGATTAAGATCTCACATGGATCACATGACAGCCGTTCGTAGTTAACGTTTTGTGCATTATTGCATAAATTCAACAGGAAAATGGGCTAATTTTGGCTTCTAGTAATCCTCATTTATTTGGTAAATAGCAAATAACGTCCACACATTTCATTATTATTGTGAAAAAACGTCATTAAATTTCATTTTTTTAACATTTTCATACTTATTTTCACATTTCATTGTGCAAAAAGTCATTTCATTCTTTTTTCTCAATTAAAAATTGTGAAATGACGAATACAACATTCTTTTTAAATAAAAGAAAAAAAAAACTAATTATAACCATGGTCCCAAATTTTTTAAAAAAGTGCAAATGAGTCCCCAAATAAATTATTAAACGGTAATTGGCACATTATGCCCATATCTTTCACTATAGTAGCGGAAAACGTCAACATCTTTTATTTTTTTAGTCATTTTCACCATTAATTGCACTTTTAATTACGCAAATCATTATTTCTATTCATGTTTATCTAATTTTTCAATAAATAGCTACTAAATAATGAATATATCCTGCTATTTAAAAAAAATAAAGAAATTTTTTGAACTTCTAATTTTTTAATAATTTATTTGGGATTTGTTTGCACTTTTTATTTTTTAAAATTTTTAAATAAATTTAATTGGGACTTTTGTTTTTTTAAAAAAAAAGAATTTAATTTCTATTTTTTAATAATTTATTTCGGACTGGTCTGCAAATTTTTAAAAAAATTTGAACTATAGTTACAATTAATTTTTTTTATTTAAATATGATGATATATTCATCATTTTAAAGCTATTTATTGAGAAATTGAATAAAAGTGAATAAAAATGAAGGTTTGTGCAATTAAATGTGTAATTAAGGGTGAAAATGTCAAAAAATAAAAATAAAGATATAGACGTTTTTCACAATAATAATGAAAGTTAGTGACATTATGTGCTAATTACCTTTTTAATAATTTATTTGGAACTCATTTGCACTTTTAAAAAAATTTAGGACTATGATTGCAATTAGTTTTTCTTTTTATTTTTCTTTTATTTAAATATAAGGATATATTCTTCATTTTACAATTTTTAATAAAAAAAAAAAATAGATGAAAAATGACCTTTTGCACGAAATGTGAAAATAAGGGTGAAAATGGCAAAAATGAAAAATAATGATGTCTTCTACAATAATATTGAAAGGTGGGGACATTATATGCTAATTACCTTTCCAAATATTCATTTTCCAACAAGGAAATGGTTATCTTAAAATTGCAACACAAGATTGAAGCAGCTAGGGTTAAGTGTGGGTTCTACAACCAATTTGATTTAGGTTGGTTGGATTTGAGTTAGGGCTCAAATTAGTGTATAACCTACAACTTCATTGAAGCCAATGTTGTGGTGGTTCAAAATCATCCATTGGGCTCTTAATCCAATCCATGCATATTGGGTGTTCTTCGGCCAAACTTATGTATGCAAATCATGTTCATCCTTGATCCACCTATGACTTATTGGTCTTGCATTTCGTCCTACCTGTCAAGGTACCATGTGGAATCTAAAGAATAAGCTTCTCAATTGATTAACGAGTCTACAAAATTTTTCAATATTCATCCAACCAAGATATCTTATCGCCATTACTATCATTTTTATCTTCCATCACTAACAATCTTGTCATTCAACCATTTCGACGCTACCACTATTTCATCAACCATGCTACGTGTACAACGAGCATGTGAGTGGTTGTCAACCGAGGTTGCGAACCTCGGTTGTACAAATAGATTAGTTCATATTTCATCATTTCGATCATAAATATCATCGGTGCCCACCTTTCAACTTGATTTTAAATTCGGGCATCTACAAAGGCAGCCTCTCAAATGAACATACCCATAAGCCCTAAGTTCGAATTACGAGCCAGCAACAACATACGGTTTTCTCCCTTCATCAACAATTTGAACCAAACTATTACCGTTAAATTGAGGAGACCTCCTAAATCAACAAATCCACAAAGTAAGAGAATTCATCATCATAAATTCATAATTAATATTTATGATCGAGCAAATTGGCATATTCGAGCTCAGAAGTCAGAAATTGGTTCGAAGATGAGAGGCAAAAGCCGAGAGCATGGAGAAGATGAATGTCCCAATAAATTACATCAATGGTTGAGTTGAGAAGTTCTAGGCTTATATGCAAGAGAATGGTGTTCGAAGGATAGCATGATGGAGAAGGACGACACGAGAGAGATATAGTGCTAGGCTAGGTTAAATTAGCACGAGAGACTTTAGGTCTGGTCCATTTCTGAATTTTGCTTTGTGTTTCAACGTTTGTGTGTTTTAAATATTTTAGGTTTAAATGATTAAATGTGAAAAAATTAAAACATGTCAAGGCAAATTGAGTTGGTTTTGATTGCTACACTTGTTACTCGAACTGATCCACCTAATTTACGTCCAAAACTGCTCGACCTAAACCAAAAGTAAACCATAAACCGACCCATCGCGACTCGAGTCAGTTCTCATCGATCAATTTCATTGAGTTCATGGTTAAAATGCTTACCTCCAGAAGCAGCCAATGGGTTCTCATGGAACAACACTTCATACTCATGTACTCATCGAACTCTTGACCTCAATTATGAAAACTAGCCAAACTTGAGGTCTATCTTAAAAGGTAAACATTGTTTAGAAAAATTATTCGGACTCTTACATGTTGTTTAATGTACTTTTATCTATTGGATATGATATTTCTTCCTCGACGAAAACAGCAATCCCAAAACAATGACATGCCCAATTGGTTTTCTTGCACATTTTATGGTGTAACAAACATCCAGTGGCAAAATAAATAATGGGGTTATGTCATGAATTTGAAGGGTATAATAAAACAAAGGCTTAAAAGAATGTTTCAACCATGTTTATGAAATGTTTAAATTATAAATAGATAAAAAGAGTGGTAAATAAGTGTGTATTACTTATGAATTACTCTAAATATGTGAATAAAAAATGATTTGAATATTATAGATTGTTTATAAGTTACATGCCTTTTTGATTTACAATTTTTAAAGTTACATACATTTTACATGCCTTTTTTATTTACAATTTTTAAATAACCATTAATTGTCAAAGTTCAGATTGTCCATAAATTTACTTTGGTTTCTAAAGGTTATTGTTTAAATTAACTGTAAACACAATTGAAAATTGATGACGATGAGCACGACGATGTCCACAAGTTAGAGGTGTCAAAATGGACGAGTTCGACCTGATTCAGCAAGATTGTCGTTGACCGCTATATAAGACCTCACTTGGCTTTGCCTTTCCACTGCATATCACAATTAGGTGGCGCCTTTTAGAACACTAATTTATTTATTTTAGTAATTTCTATAAATATCACATAGTCCGATTAATCGCAAGCCTAAATTCAAAGCCCGAACCATTCTATTCCGGGCTATTTTTGGGCCGATTACCAGTGTAGGCTATTTATTCTCAATATAGTCGAAGGTCATGTCTCATGTCCATATGAAAGTATATGTCTTACAGTTCGTAATATTGTTTGGAAGAGTTTTTTTAAGAGAAATATAATTTTTGTTGGAGAATGCGGTTAAAAGTTTTTTTTTTTTTTTTGTTTATAAAAATCTCTCTAAACAAGCTCTAAATTGGAAAAAGCGTGTAAATTTAAATTAATATGATGAAAATGGATAATATGACAAAACTTGATGCCCGGCTCAATGACCGAGGCATTAACATGGGCATCGAGGGCTGCCACAATGACCGGGACATCAAGTGGCACCCCTATTGGAGGGGCTGGGGCATAAAGAAGGGTCCTGGATAATATGGCGTGTAAGATGGTGAGTCTTATTTGCTTCCACCTTCTTTGACAATTCTTTTCAATTTCACCCACCCTTCACCAAACATGATTGCGACGTGTCATTTCTGAATTTGTATTACCCTCTATCCTACCACCTTCCAACCAATATTGTATCGACATGCTTCGTAACACCTAAGCCACTAATTGAAGTGGATCCAGGCCGTGAAATTTAATCATCCTAACGTCATAAAACGAAAATCAAACAATAGTTGGCCGAGTACTGGGACCCACATAACTATTTTTTTGGGCCCAAGCTGACCATGTCTTAGGAATTTCACCAACCCCCGACCGGGTTGGCAGTCGGTCCATCTCCAACAAACCCACAAAGAAGAAACCACCGGTCTGAACCGGCTCCTATATCCATCTATATATGACCCTTCAGTTCCTCTCTTTCAATCTCAGGGACACAAACAACCACAACCGCCGGAAAATTTAGAAAAACGAAAGAAGAAAATGGCAGAAAACGGTGATCAGGGCAGGCACCAAGAGGTTGGCCACAAGAGCCTTCTGCAAAGTGATGCTCTTTACCAGGTACACGAAATACTCGATAAGATCATAACTTACGGGATTTTATGTTTATGTGGGGGTATTTGATTGGTGTTTTTGTGTTGCTTTAGTATATTCTTGAAACTAGCGTGTACCCGAGAGAACCAGAGGCCATGAAAGAGCTCAGGGAATTGACTGCCAAGCATCCCTGGTGAGTTCCATCATTCGAGTCTGTCTCTCAGCCAGTTCAGTGTAATAAATATGTCGTCAAAGGTTATATTAATTGCAATTTGTAAATATAGGAATATTATGACTACCTCTGCTGATGAAGGGCAGTTCTTGAACATGCTTTTGAAACTGATTAATGCCAAAAACACAATGGAAATTGGTGTTTACACTGGCTACTCTCTCCTGGCCACTGCCCTTGCACTTCCAGAAGATGGGAAGGTACTTAATTTATCTTATTTTCACGAATACGAGCAACTCTTCGTTCAAAAGATTTCGACTATATTGAAAATATACGTGAAACATGAGGAACCAAGGCAGTGAAATTGAATTGAACAATTCATGAAATTTAATTGATTTTGTGGGTTTTGAATGATGCAGATTTTGGCAATGGATATTAACAGAGACAACTATGAATTGGGTTTGCCCATAATTGAAAAGGCTGGTGTTTCCCACAAAATTGACTTCAAAGAAGGCCCTGCTTTGCCTGTTCTTGATCAAATGATTGAAGATGTGAGTCTCACCAACCCCAATAACCTATTTTTTCCTTTTTTATTTTTTAACAAGACTACAAATAAGCGCTTGGTTGGATGTCATTTATGTCCAAAATAATGCATTTTTCCGTCATATCTACCAGCGTACTCACCTAGTTGACCGAAATGTGTAGAATAATTTTTGTTCTTCCTTTTTGACCTTTTTTTTTTGGTTCGTGAAACATGATGTTTAGAAAGTACATGGCAATCGATGGAGATGAGGAAAAAAATGGAAATATTGTGTACAATCAGATGAAATTGATATAACATAGTCACCAACGATCGAAACTCTTCTACAAATGGGTTCAAAATTTTTGACTTTGCCCTTGTTTGAACCCCATTTTTATGCCAAAAAACAAAGTGCATTCCCGAACAATTTTTTTTTTTCTTATTTCTTAACCTCACATTTTCCATCAGTATACTACTCAAAAATGCTTTTTTTTTTTTCCAAAAATCAAACAAGCCGTTATTCTTGTTGTATCCCGATCTCATTTTCGAACAAAACATAATTGAATTATAGTACATTAAACCCTCAACGTAAAATTTTTACACTTAGCCATGTTTGATGGTCATTATAAAAAGAAATTATGGAAAAATAATGTTTTGAATAATAATTTTCTAAAGAACGTGTGGTTAAAAATTATGAAAAAGTTTGAAATTTACTTGCAAAATATTTTATTACGCGAATGTGTAATTTAAAATGAGCAAGAAAAAAAAATTAGAGAGAATCCGATAGAGGCTTATGGACGATCAATTCTTGTTTGATTATTTTTTAAGTTTTGCTTTTTCTACATGTGAATTACAGGGAAAGTATCATGGAACATTTGACTTTATATTTGTGGATGCTGACAAAGACAACTACATCAACTACCACAAGAGATTAATTGAACTGGTTAAGGTTGGTGGAGTGATCGGGTACGACAACACCTTGTGGAACGGGTCTGTGGTGGCGCCACCTGATGCACCACTGAGAAAGTACGTTAGGTACTACAGAGATTTTGTGTTGGAGCTCAACAAGGCTTTGGCGGCAGATCAACGGATCGAGATTTGCATGCTTCCCGTGGGTGATGGAATTACCCTGTGCCGCCGTGTCAGCTGAGTACTTCTTGAGAAATTATTATTACTATTAAGTTTCTTTTTTATTTTAAATTTGCAACTTGTTTGTCTACTTCAATTTGGATGAGTAAAGAACTCTAATTACCCAAAAAATAAACATTATTTTGTATCTACATTTGGTTTGCTTTGGATTCAATTTTGAGTGCTTTCTTGTGCCACCTACTTCACCCGGCACTCACCTAACTTTTTTTCTGAAAAGTATAATTAAAAAATACACCTAGGGATTTGATGATGATTTATAATCATATCATCCAAATATAAAATTTTATTGTAAAAATAAATATTTTGTTCACACTAATATAAGAAAATAGAGTAGGCCAAAATTAACATAGTCTATTATACTAATTAATGATCTAAGACTTCGTTTGATACACCTTATTTTTCATGAAAAATGATTTTTTTTTTCTATTTTTCAACTTTGGTGGTATTTGATAGACAAATTATTCTCGGGAAAATGTTTTTCAATTTTCCACCTTTTTAAGGAAAACAAATTCTTAATATTTTGGTTGGTAAATATTTTACATTTTTTTTTGGTAATTGGAAAAAAAATTCTAGACACATTGGTAAAAATATTTATCATTTTTATTGACAATTTTTATGAAAAACAAAGTTAAACGAATGGTATTCGGTATGATATTTTTTTTTTTTCAATTTCTTTTTTGGTAATTGAAACAAATTCTAAACTCAATGGTAGAAAAAATCATCACTTTAATGGACAATTTTCATAGAAAAAATGAAACCAAACGGACACCAAAACAATTTTCATAAAAAATGAAACCAAACGGACACCAAACTTACATTTTTCACAAAAAAATTATATTAATTAAACACAATTAATTACAATTTTCAATAAAAAAATTTTAGACAAATCAATTCCCTATAAAATATTTTTTTCCACATTTGCAATCATACCGACTCTAAGAGATAAGTGGAATGTAGCCATGAAAAATGAATTGTTTAACCGACCCAAAATTTACTGAAGAGAATACTTAGTTTGTTATTGCGGAAACGAATATCTGTAATTACGAAAATAACTTGTGGTCAACAAGTTAGGAAATTTTTTGAATTTACGTATAAAATTATTTTACGAGATAATATGTGTTTGAAAATAAATTTTGGAAAAATGCATTTTTGAAAAAAAATGGACCCCAAATAGAAACTTAGTATAGTTTGAAAACTAAAGACGTTAACATCATCTAATTGCAATGACTTACGTTATGTAGTTTATATGATTAATTATAAGACTTATTTTATTCTCGTGCAATCAATTTTGATGTGAAACACTAACACTATAGAAAATAATTCACTTTTGTCATATTTGATGTAAAACTTGCTAAAATATATTTTCACTTTCTTTAATCCTCTTGAACCAGGTTCTTATAATTATCTCTATTTTATTTTCAATTAAGTGCTTGTGTAAAAGTGATTATTTGAAAAGTGATTTTTTGGGATGAAATATGCGTTAATACGATTTTAATTTCATTGGGAGCCCTCAGCTACAAATGTAGGACGGAAATTTTAATGTTTGATGGAGTCATGGAATCGACGAATTAATTAATTTTTCCGTATTATCTAAAGCTAGATAAATTGGAGAAAAATATCAAATAAGTGTGTAATAAAGAAACCTTGTTAAAAATGACCAAAAATTACTGAAGTGGATATTGGGCTTCTAAGCTAGCATGATAAATTGAGATTCTATGACAAAACAAAATGAAGACTAAAGATAAAGGATAATTATATGGGAAAGTCCCCTTGTACATAATGGCGGGTACCGAATGGTATACCCCCTCTCACAATGTGTGCGGGTCCCGTGTGTGTTTTAAAATGGCGGCTTGTGGTCCCCACCTCCTAATGTGAGTGGGGTGTAAAAGATTAGGTAAAAAATTATGTACATGTAGCATAACCCTAATTATATTACCACCACAAAATATCATCCCTCATTTTCCTCACTCCCCCCCTCCCCACCCCACCCCACAATTTTCTTTGCCACAACTACTGGGGTTATCATGGCAGCATCCATAGCAATCTTTNGATTAGGTAAAAAATTAAGTACATGTAGCATAACTCTAATTCTTTGCCAACAACTACTGGGGTTATCATGGCAGCATCCATAGCAATCTTTACATATTGGGATTTGTTACGTGGGCAGTAGTAATACCTTGGTAGAAATGCATAAATTCTAAAGTTTTGGTTTCAAAATGAAAACAACGAGAGAAATAATTACTTACAGAGATGACAAGGGATTCGAAATCATCGACTTTCTCATAAAGCACCAGAATAAGAGATTTATTCTCCAACACATTACTTGGCTTCTCCATCACCGCTGACACAAGTGGTGGCTCCGCTGTAGAAGATTAGCAATCACATTCTCTTCCCTACTTCAATGCCAAGCCAGTACCAATGCACACTTCCCCTAGAAAGCAAGAAATATGTGTCATTTTGCAGCTGGTTGATCAACAATCAACATCAGCGACTTTCTTTGTGTTTTGACAAATTGATGGCTGACATTACTTGAAACTTGGATTCAAAGAACGGGGATTCCAATACCCAAAATCTCCCCATATTCGACTTGACTTTCGTGTGAAGTAGTTATTGTCTCCCTTCTGCAACCTACGTTAGTATATCAATATTTTGGATGGATTCTGTGGACCCCTTCCCTGTTCTGGATTCAAGCATATATTAAAAGCTTGTTTATGTAATTTTATTTAAGTAAATAAAAAAAATGCTTAAAATTATGGTGTAACTAACAATATTTGTAGTCGTAATATAATTATCCTGAGATAAATGGAAATTTAAAATGATTTTTAACATTCTTTAACTAATTGACCTTTTCACTCACAAGTCTCCATATTTAAAAAGGAAATTATCTATGAATTGCTAGTGATAAAAATCTAATTTTACTTAATATCTATTTATAAATGGACTTTTTGACACAGCTCGTGAGTTTCAATAGTTAAAAAGGAATTGCATCTATTTAAATGTATATGATTGCAAATTTAATTTTAGTTTCAATAAATCAAAACTAGTGTTATAGCACAACTAGTGCATAATAACATATCACATAGCACCACGTAAACTGGTATTATAGCATAACTGATGTAGTGATGCTAAATATCATTATTCAATGATAATTTTTTTTAATAATCGTGGATGTTCGGGCCAGATTGCGAGCACCTCGACTAATTCCACGGGACCCTAAAGTTTACAGTCGGGTACTCACCTCAGTGGCCCCGAGGAGGATTATTCAATGATAATAGGAAGAGTTTGCTTGTCAACCGTCATTTCTTTTCTTTTCCAATTGTAATCTTTAAAATTTATTTTTGATACTCAACTAACAATTACAAAGTTAGGCAGCCAACAACCGTCTGTTTCTTACCTGCCCTTTATATAATTTTCAAAAAGATTTTCGTTCCTATTTTAATCATTTTTAAAATTTTTAATATTTATCAATATATAAAAGATATGGGTACTAGCTAATTGAAGCCCAAGTTGTTGATGTAAAATAGCCCAATAAGATTTAGCCTCTGTTCGGAATTTATTAAAAGTGGAAATTACATTCACACAGGTATTTAAAATTTTCAATTCAAAAATCAAGTTTAGAGTTTATTTATACAAAAATCAGGTTATAACTCCATATTTTAATATTAATAATATAAATCAATTTATATGCTCACACCTACCCTATTCACCTCATTCAAACCCTAAATCATTTTCTTCCGACTTTCTCCCCGTTCTCTCCTCTTCCTCTGACCTATCTCTCTCCGTCAGATCGCGCCATAATCGAAGCGCCTGTCGCCGGAGACCAACTCCATTTCACTTCAAATTCATTTTTATTTCTTCTTCTTCCTTCTCTGCTACCTTTCCATTCTCTCTCGATTCCATATCATTCTCTCTTAATCAAAGCTCCGGCTAAGCAAGAGATTTGGCCGCGCATAGCGGTATTGATGGGCATTGTGTGCTGTGGTGTGCGATTCTTAATTCATCGCGAGTCCTCTTAATCAAAGCTCCAACTAAAGATCTAGCCGCTCACAGCGATGCCCACCAGCTGAGCATAGTTGCGCAACCACGTAGGATGCACGATGGACTCGGAATGAGTTTGAGATTCATTACAATATTTTTTGAAACCAAATGTTTTATGTTGTTTCACTTTTAGCTTTCAGAGATTTTCTATAGTTGGTGGTGTTTGTAGGTATTTTTTGAGGTTGGTGGTGTATTGTGTGGTTGTGCAGTGATTTTGACAAGGTGGTGGTGGTGATGGTCTGTGAGATCTGCGAGAAGCGAAGCAAATCTATGAGATGAGACGACTGTTAGGTTTTACGTAATTGACAATTCTATGAACAAAAGGATTGAAATAAACATGTTGTAAAAAAGTTTGGGTTGTAGGGGTTGTTAGGTTTTATGTAATTGGCAATTTTGTGAACGACAGGATTGAAATAAACATGTTGTAAAAAGTCAAGGAGTTAGTTATAATATCGTATAGTTGGGATTGGTAGTATAGTCCTTGAAGGAGTCCAAAATATCCAAGAAGATCACATATGATCAATAGAATGCAATTAGAAGTCTAAAGAGTATCAAATAGCCGCACAAGTTATGTTCCAAATTCTTAGTCGTCACTTGAAACGCATGTTTCACATAGCAAACATTGGAATTTGGACAAGGCTATTGCTAAAAGAATTGTAACCCTTCGAGTTAAATTCTCAACGCAATTTGAATCATCTCAATTGGATATTGGTAGAGAAAGTTATGATTAAAATACTGACAACTGCTCAGCTGTCGTTGTCTCTCGCTCGAGCGACCAATGTAGTAACATTTTCGCTCGAGCGACCTACCTGTGTGGCCAAACCTATTTCGCGATTTTGGAGAGTTTTAGACGGCCCATACTACTCATACACCTCCAACTATAAATACAAAGGCTTTGGACTACTTTTGTAGGGTTGCTACATTGTGCCTCTCTTGCATATCATATTCTCTACATATTTGAGAGATCCAAGAAGCTATTCTTTGATTGATTCATACATAATGTTCTTGAGATCAAGCA
>CAIGRO010268958.1:0-10568 GCA_903798355.1 Fraxinus baroniana
TCATGAAATGTCAAATCAAACAAAAAATTGTAGGAAAATAAAGTTCGAAAAAAGGACATTGGAATGATGTTGAGATTGAAAAGAAATATAAACAATCACGACTTTACGTTTCACAATTAATGTAAAATTATTTTGATATTTAAAATTTATGGATCATGGCCGCACTTCAACAATTTCAACAAATTTTAAATCGCTTAAAACTAATATTTGTAACTTAAAATATTGAATCAAACAAAAAAAGAAAAACAGCTTATCCTAGTCAAGCCGTCAATCACATTTGGCTTTTAAACAGTAACCAAAACTAATCAAACGTAAAACAAAAAAATAATTCAAAAAGGGTTTAGCCAAGCCGAGGCATAAAGCCATATGGCTCGGATAAAAAAAAAAAAAAAAAANTGGACAAAAAAGAAAAACAATAAACAATAAACAAAAAAACAAAAAAAAAATAAAAAAAAATAAATCAAAAACGGAAAAAATAAATAAATAAATAAATAAAAAACGGCTTAGTCGAGTCGAGCCATAAAGCCATTTGGTTTGGTCTGGCTTGGCTCGTGAATCGAGCCATAAAGCCTATGTAGAATGCTGAATCAAACGTTAAAAAAAAACGGCTTAGTCGAGCCATAAAGCCATCGGCTCGCCTCGGCTTATGAACAGTCACCTAGAAACTCAATCTTTTATGTATGTAGGATAATATAATTTTTTAAATGATAAAAAATTTTTTTGTTAATATATTTTCATTTACAATTTAGTTTTAAACAAAATATATTGATGGGAAATAACTATTTTATAAATGGTAAAAATAGAAGAGTATGAGAAATAACCAAAACTAATCGATTTGGTGGGTTGAGAAAACCGCAAAATTACACTACTCCGATTTTGGGTGATTTTTAAACCATTCAAAATCGGTGCCAAAAAAATTAGTAAGCACCAGTTTTTTCAACACTTTGTAAACCGTGTCACCCAAAACGGTCAAAACCGATGAAAAAACTCAAAAGTAGGTCTTAAGGATCGGATTTCGCCATGGATGAATTCTCATTGGGAAAAATGAAAGATTTTGAAAAAGAATAGAAAAGAAAATCTACTGCTTTATTTGTATAAATTTGGTGAGTTAATTGTCCCTATAATTATGTGTTTTCAATTACTCATTGAAATTTAAATATATTGAGTTTTGGTCATTAAATTTATCCAAACGTTGAACATTATTCACGACACAATATTCATTTCAAACCTTTAAGAAAATTGTTAACGTAACTAACAGAATTCACAGATGGCGCCCCATCAAGTCACCAAAGTAGCACGTAAGAAAGCATCTTCATTGATAACTAAACTTTGGAAAAAGTCTTCGATTGCTATACTATACTTTGAAAAATATCTTTGATTGCTCACTGAATTTTGAAGTGGTCGAATTTCGATCACTGAACTTATAAAAAATGACATCAGCATGTTGTTCACCAAAAATAGGTACGCAAACACACGTGTATTCAATTGTTCACTGAAATTTAAAATGTCGAATTTTGGCAATTAAACTTGTCCAAATATTGGACGTTACCTGCTAACATAATATTTGTTTCAAACCTTTAACAGAATTGGTGGTTTGGCTAATGGAATTTACAGACCCCGTCATGTCTTACCAAATTGTCACGTAAGAAAACTTCTTTTATTACTAACTAAATTTTGGAAAATATTTCTGATTGCTTATTATACTTTAAAAAATATTTTCTATTGTTCACTAAACTTTGAAGTGGTCGAATTTTGGTCACTAAAATTACAAAATGACATCGGCGCGTTGTCGCTAAAAATGTGCATTGTAAACTCACGTGTCACTTACAATTAATAAAATAAACAAGCGAGTCCAGATTGTTGATTCCATGATGAATGACTACTCAATTACACAATAGTTAAACTTAATTTTGACAATAAAACACACAATAAATTTTGATTTTGCAAATGATGAAAATAGCTTAAAATTGTACAAAAATAATTAAAAGATCAAATAATAAAATTGAGGGAAGATCTTATGTCTATGATCTTTATTTATTTAATTTTTGTAGAATTTTAAGTTATTTTAATTATTTGTAAAATTAAAATTTATTGTGTATTTCGGTGTTAAGCCCATGTTCGACAATCATTCTTTCCAAACTCTTTTTTTCTCATACTCATTTTTAACCAAACATTTTACAATAAAATATTATTTATATAAACCTAAAACATTTTTCTAGTTTTTAACTATACATCCTCCTAAAATCTACTATATAAAAACTCATTTTTTTCCAAAAAATAAAAATAAAAATTATGTCAAACAGGAGTTAAAATTAAATTTAATTATTGTGTAATTGAATAATCCTTTCTCTTGTGATCATTAAACCGGCCTTGTTTGTTCACTTTATTATTGTACTCGACCCGTGAGTTTGATGTACATATTTTTCAGCGATCAATAGGTCAACATCATTTTTATAAGTTTAATAAGCAAATTTCGACCACCTCAAAATTCAGTAAGCAATCGAAAAAGTTTTCCAAAGTTTAGTAAACAATGAAATACACTTTGTTAGGTGGCAATTTAGTAATGACATGACAAAGCGCCTCCTTTTCACTCCGTTAGTTGCGTTACCAATTTTATGAAAGGTTTAAAACGAATGTTATGCCATGTACTAACGTCCAATATTTGGATAAGTTTAATGATCAAAATTCGATATTTTAAACTTCAATGAGCAATCAAAGATATAGACATAAGTTCAGTGATTATTGGGACAATTAACTCAAATTTGGTGAATTTAATTTTTATTTTTTTAGAATAAGTAATTAAAAAACGACTTTTTTCAAAAATTTGTATTTGGAAATGAAGAAACTTTGCTCTTGTTTCTCCATGGATTCTTTAAAAAAAGAACTTCTCAAAACTATTTTCAATCGTGTATACTTTCAATAAATTCATTTTGAACAAGACTCATAATTTTTTTACTTTTTAATCACATTTTATTAAAAAAAAAAAAAACTCACTTTCCGATTTTCACCAAACTGGTGCGTTGGGTTTGTCTTTTCAAACGGCATATTGTAAATTCACAAGAAGAAAAATAAAATGCTATTTTAAATTAAGCACATGCTTGACGTTAAGAGCATATCTTATTAACTCTCTATTTTTAAAGAGTATATTCTATTATTTTTTAGAGAGTTCAAATTTTGAAGTACTCCAACAAGCTATTTATATTGAACACTTAATTTTACTACTCTAAAAAAATATTTATTATTTTTGTTTATCTTTTATTTTAACATCTTTTTTAGATTATTTTATTATTTTCATACATTGAAAATTGAAACACTTTGAATACATTTAATTATAGAGAGTAAGTTTGACTCTCCAAATTTGGAGAGTCAAATTCACTCTCTAAATTAAAATATTAATTTCCTTATTTATCCTCAATTTTATCATCGAAACTTTAAATATCGACTTTTTAAAATATAGAGTATCTCATGAGTTTTTTGCAAATGCTATTAACTATTAGAATTTTAAGTCCTTGATAGTCTTAAAAACGTTTTAAAGCAACCGTTTAAAACATTAATTTCCTTATTTATCCTCAGTTTTATCATCGAAACTTCCTTATGTTAGAGGGTGAAATTAGAAAGGTATATATCATAACATTAAAAAATAATTCTTTTTGTCTGAATGATTTCATCAAAAAGTACACGCGGGCTCTACTAACTATTGCAGAAAATAAAATTGGGTGAATTAATGGCTATCAAATAGACGCTTATTAGATTTTCATAAAAAATGATGAAATGAATAGTTGAAAAGTGAATAAAAATTTTGGATTCTTTGAAACGTGTGATTGAAAATTGGTTTGAAAAAAATTAAATTTTAGGAAATAGGGGTCAAACGTGGACTAAGTCTTTGTTTATGTTGGCTAAAAATCACATTTTCAATAATTTTGATAAATGAATATAAGAAAAAATGAGTTTTAAAAAATAGGGACAAACATGAAATAAGTTGGCCTATTTTTATTCACAAATTTATAATTATTCACTTATAATTTATACATTCCATAAGATTCACAACTTATAAACATTTAAAAGTAATGGGAAGCATGCTCGATAACTATTTAAAAAATAATAAATCCATTGTTTGGTGCAAATTCTTTAAAATTCATTTTTAATCACGTTCTTTCAATAAAATAATTTTGCTCATGAATTTGTGATTTTTCTATTTTTAATTACAAATTCTTCAAAAATTTTAAATTTTACAAAATTTATCGTAAGAAATTCAACACCAAACATGTCCTAATTTAAAAATGATATCTACTAATTGAGATTCGAATGCTGAGTATTGAGATTCTAACTCCTGTCTTGAAAAACATGTTCTAAGGAGCTAGAAGTCGAACAACTTTAGCACACTATAACTGGTGTCAAGATTTAACTGTCGTGGACGAGATGACTAACGGGGATGAATGTAGTGATTAATTTTGAAGCACAATGAAAAGTATGGTGACCACATTTATAAAAATTAATTTTTTTCATCAGTCATTATTTAATATTTTATTATTAATAAATTTTAATTGACTCATAATTATTTTAATATGATGTTTATATTTATTTTTAAATTCTAATAAATTAATGAGTAATAATTATTTTAACAATAAATTAAAATTATTCATTTAAAAGTCAAAAGTTATAAATTTGATCGTTGATGAATATACTAATTCCAATAAATAAGTGACAAAACGAGTTGTCATTCTTATATGTAATTTTTCTTGTTCGTTCAATGTAGTTTTTCTAATTTGTAGTATTACGTTTAATGTATTTTTAAATTTTTTAATAAATTCAATATTAAAACTTCATTAAATATAATTAACGACTTTTATAATAATATAATTTGTAAAATAAATTTTGGTATTAAATAATTTAATGTAAAATTTAGTGTAAATTGGTCTCTAATAGTCTCACACCATCGGAGATGGTCTTAAAACTATAAAAACTTCATCCCAATTTTTACCTCCATCATCACTCTGTAACTGAAATTAAAATACATAGCAAACATTACAGTTATTAATTACATTCCCTTAACATTAGCAAATTCAAAGAACTCAAATGGAAAATTATAATGAGAAATTGGTGAATACATTCTGTAACTATTTGTATTTCATATTGGAGCATCAAACCCTTGATTAAACATCTCGTAGAATCAGCCGCTTCACAGAATTGGGGATTTTCACTTCTACTGTAATATTTCACAATCCCACGTAATAGCTTAAGCAGATATCTGATGTACTTCTTGTTCCATAAAATTTGATTAATCTGCTGAATTACATCACACGAATGGCAAATGTATGTGGAATAGAGCAACCCTACATGTACACGGAAAAAAAAAAAAAACCCTCAGAAAACCCACAAAAAACACACAAATAGGTGGGGCCCTTTTTCTTCTTTTTTTTTTTGCAATATTTAATTCACATGGGCCCCCCACCCCCCATGTGACTATCTGTTCAATTTCTGTAAGATTTTTTTCTGTACAAGCATCAAAAATATGTGAAATATGGGTTAAGACCCTCGATCAACAACATATTTTTTACAAGTGCTAGCAAATCTTTATATCTTAACAAAGTTCAGAACTTAATCACATCAGACCTCAATAATAAATTTAGCTGAAGTTCTCTTAATCACCTTAGAAATTGTTTGACCAGATAATCAAAACATATGAGATTAGATATATGTAAGATCTAAGTAACATCAAACCTTTGCACATAGTGCTTCAACAATAACTCAAATACTTAGAATTTGTTCAAGTGTTAGAAGGTCGCGTACCTTTGTGAATTTCTGAACTTGTGTACGTTTATATGTATGAGATGAGGCTCTTTAGTACATTAGTACCTCAGACTTTAGCTTGGCTTTGTAATTCTTGTAATTTATAATTTGCACAAGTATAAGCAGTTCGCTTTGCCTTTCACTTTCCTTAGCATGGGTTGAGTGGTTCACTCATGCAAAGACTTCCTCGACAACTTTAGTTGTCAAGAGCATTTGCCACACTTCGCGAGTTTAGATGTGGTCCTTCTTGGGATCCAGCTCCTTTGTCGAAGTGCCTAAGCGCCTCTCCATTAGGAGGTACTTTTACATTTCATTTTGCGAACTTCGTTTCCTTCGTATAGGGTTATGCGATTCCCCATTCCAAGGTTTCCTTAGATTTAGCTAAGGGCATGTGCAACACTCAGTGAGTATGAGGTGGTCCCTGTGGGATCCAGCTCTTCATTAAGGTGCTCACGCTTCCCCGCATAAGGACGACTGTCTATGCACATGCATCTCCTAGGGCTTTAGCCTCTTGGGAGGTATTTTCAACTTATGAACAATATAATAAAAGTCATTTCATTGAATTTCAAACTGAATATATAACATGTTTACATCACTGATAATACTTGCGCACATGTTCTACGTTCCATGGGTGAGGCTATACATTTCCATCAATATCCTCAATTTCGTAAGTTCTAAGCCGAACCTCTTTACTGACGCAATAAGGACCCTCCTAATTAGGACCAAGGGTTCCTGAACCATGCTCTTTAGAGGATGAAAATACTCTTTGAAGTACCAATTCATTCAAGCAAAATGACTTCCTTTTCACTTTCGAACTGTAGTATCTAATCATTTTCCTTTGATAAATGGCCCATTTTGCTTGAGAGTCGTCCCTCATTTCTTTAAGAAGGTCGGGTTCATATCTCTTTATTTCATCATTAGTTATTTCGTTGAAGTGTATTTAGCGAGGAGAGGGCAGACCTACTTCAACTGGGCTCATAGCCTCGTCCCCATAAGCTATAGAGAATGGGGTCTCTCCTATAGCAGTTATGTTTGTAGTTCTGATAGCCTAGAGTACGTGAGGTAGTTCATCGACCCATACCCCTTTAGAGGCCTCCAGTTTCCTTTTCAGCGTATACTTTATTGTTTTGTTAACAGCTTCGACCTGCCCGTTTGCCTGGGAATGATGTGGGGAGGAAAAATGCTTTTTGATGCCCAGCTCCTCACACAAATTTCTAACATTCTTGTTGTCAAACTGTCTATCATTGTCTGATACAATCGAATGAGAAATTCCGAACATGCAGATGATATTCTTCCATAGGAACTTGGAAGTGTTGGTCTCAGTGATTTTGGCAAGTGGCTCGACTACTACCCATTTGGTAAAGTAATCAATGACGACAATCATGAAGCTAAAGTTTCCTTTCCCTTTGGGAAGAGGTCATATAAGATCAATTCCCCACTTTGCAAATGGCCAAGGACTGAACACAACATTCAACTCTTGAGAATGTTGCCTTTGAATGGTGGCGAAGCGTTGACACTTGTCACATTTTCTAACAAAAAGTTGCACATCCCTTTTCAAGGTAGGCCACTAGTATCCCTATCTCAGTACTTTCTATAATAAGGACCATCTTCCAGTGTGGTTCCCACATACTCATTCATGGATTTCCTGGAGTACATAATTTGCTTGTTCTCTACCAATGCATCTGAGCAAGGGTAGTGAAAACCCACGTTTGCATAGTACATCATTCTTGAAGACAAAGTGGGAAGTTTCCCTTCTGAGCCTCCTCCTTTTCAAGGGGTAAGGTCTAGCCTTTGAGGTAGGATATGATTGGCTTCATCCAAGATTGATTGTCTTCAACCCACATTACAACCTCGTTAGTGGTGATAGAAGGTCTGGAAAGGTATTCTTTAGGCACAAATGTGAGTAGTTCGAAATCTTTACTGCTTACTAATTTGGATAGTACGTCGGCAAAGACGTTCTCAGAGCGTGAGATTTGCACCAGCTCGAACCATTAAAAATAGGGGATGAAATCCATAACCAATTTCAAGTATGCAGCATAGACTTATCTTTGGCTAAAAAATTACCATGGACTTGACGTACTTCAAGTTGGGAGTCAATACTGATGACGAGCCTCCTTACTTACATTTCTTTAGCTAACCGTAGGCATGTGAGGAGAGCCTCATATTCTACTGCATTATTGGGGGCTTTGAAACCGAACCTCACAGCACAAGTAAGCCCGTGTCCCTCCCAGCCCTTGACCCAGTCTCTCCTGATGACCAATCAACTGAAAGGCTCCAATTTGAAGGTTCGACAAGTTCCATCTCTTCTTCCATTTCTGGGATGGGAGTGAACTCTGCTACAAAATCTGTTAGAGCCTGGCCTTTGATAGCAGCCCTTGGCTTGAAAACAATGTCAAAGTCACTAAGTTCCACAACCCACTTCAGTAACCTCCCTGAAGCATCAGGCTTCTATAGCACTTGCTTGAGGGGAAAGTTTATCAACACATATATTCTATGAGCTTGGAAGTATGGCCTCAATTTTCTTGAGGCTGTTATTAAAGAAATAGCTAATTTCTCCACGTCTGGATAGCGAGTCTCTACTACCAAAAGTGCTTTGCTGATGTAGTATACGGGCATCTGGTGGTTACTTTATTCTCTTATCAAAATTGAACCGATAGTCTCGGAGGTCACTGCTAAGTACAACTGTAGTGGCTCATGATCGCTGGGCTTGGAAAGGAGGAAAGCCTGTCCCAAATGCTTCTTCAGCTCTTGTAAGGCTACCTCGCACTCCTTTGTCCATTGAAACTTATTACCTCCTTTAAGGATTTTAAAGAATGGTAAACACTTGTCTGTTGCCTTGGAGATGAAGCGGTTCAATCTTACTTCTCGTTCGTGAGGCTCTGCACCTCTTTTGATTTCTGAGTTGACATAATCTCAATAAAAGCTTTGACCTTTTCAGAGTTCGCTTCAATGCATCTCTGGTTGATGATATAACCTAAGAATTTCGAGATGCAACTCCAAAGGAACATTTTAAAGGATTGGGTTTCCTCTGGTATCTTCTTAAGATTTAAAATGTTTCACTAAGGTTCTTGACATGATCTCTTACTTTTTAGCTCTTCACCAGCATGTCATTCACGTAGACCTCTATGGTTTTCCCAATAAGGTCAGTGAGCATTTTATTGACCAGTCTTTAGTAGGTAGCTCCGACATTTTTCAACCTGAAATACATGACCTTGTAGCAATAAAGACCGTTGTCTGTGATGAATGAGGTGTGCTCCTCATCTGCTGGGAACATAGGGATTTGATTGTATCTTGAATATGCATCCATGAAGCTAAAACGTTCATGTCCAGTAGTTGAATTCACAAGTTGGTCTATCCTGGGAAGTTGGAAGTTGTCCTTAGGACATGTTTGGTTTAGATTTAAAAATTATATGCAAATCCTCCACTTCCCGTTGTGCTTCTTGACCAATACAGGGTTTGAAATCTACTTAGGATATATTGATTCCCAAATAAATCTATTGTCGATCAACTTCTTAATCTCATCCTTTAGAGTTTCATATCTTTCAGGGTTGAGAGCTATTCTTTTTTGCCTTTGTGCCGTGACCTTTGGGTTATGTTCAAGTGGTGACAACTGATCTTTGGATCAATACCCACCATGTCGCCATGTTTATAGGCAGAGATATCAAGATTTTTCAGTAAGAAGCTTTCAGCTCCTCTTTTGCTTCCATTGGCATATTTTTTCCAACCTGCAAGTGTGGAGGAATCATGTAGGTCTACTGGGAAGCTTTCCAGTTCCTCCATATACACTATTTAGGGCTCGCAATTAATGATGCGAGGGTCCAACTCTTCCAAGTTAGCTGCTTCTTCAGCAATCTTTCCTTCTTCAGGGGTAGTCTGTTATTCACAAACAGGCTCTTCTTCATAGTTTCGTATTGTTGACCTATGATTGATTTCATCCTCAATGTTTTGATTATAACAAATAAGATTAATATTATTTCTAAAAATTGATTTTGAGTGATGATAGTTCAATGTTAAAATCTATCAAGTATTGCCGAAATAAACACATCATAAATTGGACTCGAAATGAATAGCAAAGTGAAAGTTAAGCATTCAAGTTAAATCATTCGAGATGAGAGCTTAAAAGATCAAAATCAAGACTATTAAATCGAGCACATGAAGAAGGTTAAGATTGAAGTCAAGCTTAAAGTCAAACGTCAAGAAAGATCAAGATTAAGAGTTTAAAAGCCGACGGAAAGAAATTTCGAAGCAAGATCAAAGACTAGGCTTTCGAGATCATATGTAAAGGTATAACACTTTGATCATTAGTAATGAATGAAAATAGCTCAAAAATTATTTTGTGCACGAGAAATTATTTTCACTACCACTTGCATAAANCTTTTGAGATCATATGTAAAGGTATAACACTTTGATTATTAGTAATGAATGAAAATAGCTCAAAATTTATTTTGTGCACGAAAAACTAATTTCACTATCACTTGCATAAAATATTTTGATCAAAAGTAAAATTGATTTTCAAAATGATGTTTGAACTTGTATCATATTTTCATTTAAATAAAAAAGGTCAATGGTTAAATTCAACGGTCAACCGGACGTCCGGTACAGCAATGGTCAAATTTTCGGACTGTTTTGACTTCTAACACCCAACGGCTATATTGGTCGTCCGGTTGGACAGAACTTTACCATTTTGATTCCTATAAATACCACTTCTTTTTCATTCATCAATAAACAACTTCAAGAGAGCTTTCTAGTGAAAAATCTTCTTTCAGCCTACATCTCTA
>CAIGRO010269001.1:0-18530 GCA_903798355.1 Fraxinus baroniana
TTCAAGTTACCGTATATTTGGAGTATCTCACAGAAATCATGCCCAACGCATTTCATATTTGGAGTGTCTCACATAATCATGTCCAATAGAGGAACCAAATTTGGATGCCTCAGTTGTCCTAACCTATTCATCTCCATCCTAAAATGTTTCTCCCCCATCTTACAAGTATTAAGTTGTTTAATCGCAAGTGTCGACCCATCTGGCAAAACCGTCTTGTAGGTCGTCACCATCCTAGTTGAGACTATAACATTTTCCGCACTAAAATCATTAGTGGCCACCAACAAATCCACCAACTTAACCTTCACAAGAGGTTTCTGAAACAACACGACTTGAGTAAGCTTGTGATCACTCAATCTCTCAACCCAATTGCTAACTTCATCTCTCCCTTTAATTCCATACTCTCTCTTTCTTTTCCAACTAAAACACCACCACCATAAACCAAACCCTAGCACTAGAGAGCCCACAGCACCAAAAACCCCGGCAGCAATAATAATTGCCAAATTCTTCTTACTCAAACCCCCACATTTTCCCAAAGATCCTTTACAAAGCCCATTGTTCCCCTCAAAATCAAGCTCTAAAACAGTAATTAAACTCAGGAATCCTCCCGAATAATTCATTATTAGCAACAGTAAACCTTTTCAATCTTCCTAAACTCGAAAACTAAATCAGAATCTTCCAGGATAATTCATTATTAGCAACAGTAAAACTTTTAAATCTTCCTAAACTCGAAATCTAAATCAGAATATTCCCAGACAATCTATTATCATCTAAGATCAAATTATTCAAATACAAGCAATTGGTAAGATCTATTGGAATTTCACCAGACAAATGATTATGGGATAAATATAAAGTAACCAAATAAGGCAACCAAGTGCAAATTTGAGGGGGGCATTGAACCAGATAGGGTATTATTGGAGAGATCTAGATTTTGGAGGTTGTGACATAACTGTAAAGAATTCGGGATTTCACCGATGAGGCTATGGTCCTGGAGTTGAAGGCTGAGAAGCCGATTCTCGCAATCGTTCCAGCACGTAACCCCATCAAAAGTGCATATAAATCCAACAGAAGAGTTCGAGAATCTCCAAGAATTAGAGGGTTGGAAGGTGGCTACATTTTGTGTTTTGGCAGAAGAAGGAACAATAGCCTTTTTAAGCCGTTTCCTGTGTTTTGGCTGTTTTCTGGATTTGGCTTGAAAACATCCAAAATGATGTTTTTGTCGTTTTGGTGTTTTGTGTAAAATTTTCGTTTTTAAAAACGCATTTTCGAAAATAGAAAAGTGAACGTGTTTTCACTGTTTTAGAAAATCGAAAACAGAAAACGATCCGAAAACGCCAAAGAGTGCCCCTTATTTTTTTTTGAAATTCATTTTCTTTCTACTCATTTTTCACCCTACCAATCAAACGGACCCTCACTTCTTAACCTAGAAATTATGCTTTTTTTTTTTTCACTCTTATGTTCTTGTTCTCACGGTTCTAAACTAAAATTTTAATAAAATTTAAAAGATTTTAAAATTTTCATGAATATGAATAAATTTTCATATAATTCACAAGTATTTCATTAAAAATGGTAAAAAAATCAAAAGAGTTTGATGTGTGTATTTTTAAATTTGAAATTTATTTAAATCTTTTAAATTCCTTTATTAATGAAATTCTTATATATTTACGAATTATTGAATATTCCTACATTTTTAAGAATTTCATTAGAATCTCAGTTAATCTTAAAATTTTTAAGTTGATGCATTGTCCAATTTTGCGAACCACAACAATTATGAATTCTTTATGTAATTTCTATAGTTATTAAATTATATATTTTTTTATTATTTTGTATTTGTTGTGTTTATTCAATTGTTTGTGGATTAGTTATTTTTTTTTTATTTAGTTTTTTATTGTTGCAATTGGAGCTATTCTATGGAGATTCTTTTGGATTTTTGTCTTTGTGATTTGTGAGGTATATTCTTGAATTTCATGTTTTGTTCTTGGGTTTCTGCTCTAACTTCTATAATAAACGGTCTCGTTAATGCGGCCGTTCAATGACAACGACCACCATAACCCACCAATAATCCTGAAATCCGTCTCTGCTAACACTTAGGTAAGTTTAGTAAATTGGAGTTTGACGTGATCGTAAGATCATGTTTGGTTGAGATTAAAAAAAAAAATCAATTTTTTAGTAAATTTTAATAAAGTTGTTGATGTGTGTGGTTGAAAAGTTGATAAAAAATCACGAATCTCATAAAATGTATAATTGAAAATGAGTTTTAAAAAAATGAATTTTTGAGAATGAGTACCAAACAAGGGGTAAAGTTTCACTACATTGATGCATACCTTTACCTAAATGATATTTTAAAAAATGGTAAATAAGGATTCTATAAAATATATAATTTGAAAATGAGTATAAAAAAAAAAAATGAAATTTTGAGAATGAGTACCAAACAAGGGGTGAACTTTCACTACATTGACGCATACCTTTACCTAATTTTTTTTTAAAACATCATTGTGATTAATTAATTGTCACGTCAGACTTTTGTTCACCAACTCAATTTTGTCATTAGTTAAAATAAAGCGATTAACGTAGTAAATTATCATAAGTTGAGTAGCAATTCTTGCTGTTGACGTTTTTGGTGCTCTAGGGTTTGAATATATGTAGATAGAAATTGGTAGTATCCCTTCTTTCACCTCCGAAGGATGAAGGGGTACGGCCATCCTGAGTTACTTAATAGTCATGAACTTTTTTTAGAAAGCAGTTATTTATTCAATTAGAGTGTGTTTGATTGACATGAAAAATATACCATAAAAAATAAAATATTTTCTTTATTTTGAGGAAAACAAAAACCTATTCCAAAAAAAAAAAAAAATCCTTAAAAACAAGGAAAATTAAGCATATTTTTAAAAGTCGGAAAATATTTTTCATAAAAAAAAATAGAAATCAAACACTTCAAAGTAGGAATTTAGGTGAAAAATTGACATTTTTCATGGAAAATAAATGCAATCAAACACCCCTTTATTCTAAAACATATTACTTTGATTTTGATATGTATTTTGTTTTATTGTTTTTATGTAGTGTGCTTATTCAGTCATAATGGATTTAAATTATTTTTCTCAAGTTGAGATAAAGCAACATTAAGCGATTGATTTTTCCACCTGGGGAACCAAACAAAGAATTAAAATATAGCAAAACATTTTGAAGCCAACATTTGAATAAAAATGTGTGCGCTTAATCAAACATCGGACTGAATCCAAGGTCAAACTTAATCTACTTGAAAATTCTTTTAACTATGTCATACACGAATTCTTTTGAATTTATTATTATTATTAACTAATCGAGTAACGATTTGATTAATAATAATTAATGTGTGTGTATATTCAATTGATGTCAAAGTTGAGATACAAAATGAATCGAGGTAATATATATAACAAAATATGAAATATATGATCGCAAACAAACAACAAGATAAAATACAAATAATTAATGGAGAAAACAAATACTATATTTCAGTAATACAAAACTTATGAAAATAGTCTAGTATTTATAAGGATGGATGCAAAACCTTAAAAATACCACAGATGAAAATAACGTGGAATATATGAAATAATATTTTCTCAATATTTTTTCAATAAAAACACGTGCAAAGAAGGAAATAAAAATTTTCTAAAAAAAAAAAAAACTTAATTTGGGTCAAAAAAATCCAACAGTCAGGTGGGTACATATTTGTACCATTAATTTCACAATAATATACCCTCACACTACTCCACGTGAGTATAATTCTTGATACTTGATTTAGTTCTCATTGAAACCTGATCCTGCCCGCATAGTTTGAAATTAAAATTAGTATGAAAATGAAAATGAAAGTCTTGCATTTTATAATTATTTTACTACATGATTTTATTAGAAGGTTGATTTCGTTTAATGCATGACAACAGTAATGTCCTCTTTAAATAATTCATACGAAAAAAATTTAAAAATTGTTACCGAAAATTCGAACATAATAAAATTTAATGTCAATCTAAAGTCTAAGCACAAAAAACAAAAATCTAAGTTGAGAACAAAGAAAGAATTGTCCATACCCCAACCTGAGTTGGACTCCAATACAAGCAACTAGTTAAAAAGATTTCACCACCACTTGTGATTTGCATTTGTAAAGAAACCTGTATTTCCCAACAATAATAGAGCAACCACAGCGAGGCATGCCAAAATCACCCACATCCAAGGCTGCCACTTTTTCTTGTTTCGATTGCGAACAGCCGCTGGAGGGATATTATATTTCGACTTGCTTTGTTTTGGAAGTCTTTTGGTACTTGTTGCTGCTGTGGCAGAATTCGTCTCCTTTATCCCATCGGTCTCCTCCACAATTTCTGTTTGGCTTTTAGTACTTTGCACGGCCTCACTTCCATCTCTTGGAGCCACAAAAGAAGCCTTCTTTTGTTCCTTCTTTTTCAACCTCTTCTCCCTCTCCTGCACAAACAAACATCATCCATCAATACTAGTCAACCGCATCAATGATACCAAACATTGTAGAAGAAGAAAACTCACCTTTTCTTTCTGTTCAGCTTCCTTCTGTGCTCGTTGTTCAGCTCTCCTTCGTGCCTTCTCTGCATTCCTCTTCTTCCTCTCAAGTGCCGACTTAGCCTTTTCTATTTCCTCCAGCCTAAGTCGCTCTTTCAACTTGGCCTTAGCCTCCTCTCTCGATTCCTCCTCCACCTTCCTTTCCAGCTCCACCTCTTCCTTTGATTTCATTGGTTTTTTGTCTATCTCATTAATCACATCCTCACCAGAAATAGTTGCTAAGGCATTCACCAATACAGGTTCAGAAAGTTCCTTATTTGCCGTCGTACTATTCATAGGTTCTAATAATTCCAGAGGAGAACTTTGTATGGAACCAGCCTTCGCTGGCGTTAAACCCAGCTTACCAACTCTTTCATCCATGTAACTGGGAAGATTGGGTGGTGCCTTGTCAAGGCCTAGCGAACGACCATCCAGAGTTCCAAATCTTGTGAGAGTACTCCTTTCATTTTGCTTCACATATTCCTTTCGGAACTCATCGTCTGTGTTCCAGAGTTTCATTATTTTTTCCACCTAAACAATCCGCACAAATACAAAAAGTTATAGGCTCCATTTTCATGTCAAAGACAGACAATAGAAGCAAAAAGTTAACCTGATTTACGCAAAGATGGTGAAGCCCTTCTCTATCTTTGTTAAAAGCACAATCCCTGGCTGCAGCTGCATCACCCATGTACTCTCGAAAATATTCATTCTGCAATTTAAAAATTAATTTAAGCCAAATAAGCTTTGATTTTGTTTGCCTTTCTTAATGTGTATCCTTTTGTTTCAGGTGAAAATTTGTGTCTTTTCGAATGTAAATCTAATTTCTATGCATTTTAATCTAAATCTCTCAATAACTTAAAAAGCATCAGCATCCATCATGCCAAATTTCATCAGATCTGTTCACCATACATAAGCAGAGCAAAACTAAACATTTTCACAGCTAATTGCACGTCAGTTTCTCATATCCCCTCAATCTGGGAGTGTGAAGAAATTATAAACAACTATGAACAAGCAAGGGGATATGAGTTATAAACGGTTAATAACAAAGGGGGTGTTTCTTTACATATTTAGAAAGGAAGGAGTCATCTGACATCTGACTTCAATTAAATCTTATGTTTATATACACGATTTTTAGGCATGATTTCAGCAAAAAATGGTGACATTATGGTCAGATGGATTGCTATTAGTGAGAAAAATGGCCCCAACTTAATCATTAAACATGATGAAAATAAACACGCAATGCCAAAAAGGCAACTGACCTTCTCAAAAAGTTCTTTTCTCAGACTCTGCAATTGAGCATATGCTGTTTGGCGAATATCATCTGCAGCTCTGAACTGAACACGTAGTTCTTCAGCCTTCCTATTTTCATCTTCACGTTCCCTACCTGCGGCAGTAGCAGCTTCTTCAATTTTTGAGATCCTATCTTTGAGGCCATCGAGCTCCTTCACTAAGACCTGTATATGATGACACCGTATTATTAACTTAAAAGAGAAATTGAAAGACGACTATAAACAAATCTGGCTTTTATGATGTATACTTATTCCTGCTCTCCAGCTACACAAGAAAACCTTAAAGAATACACGAAGACACAGAAAGGCAAAATTGAAATGTCTGTCATACAATAAGATGGAGTAATTATACTTTTCCATCTCTTTGATTCTATAGACTAGCAAGAAAAATGATACAACCTGCAAGTGTGTCTTGATATTATGCACAACAAAAATCAGATATTCTTACCTTCAAATGCACTTCAACTTCCTCTCTCTGGTCCAAAGCCTGTTGGATTTCATCTTGGCTACCAATGCTACGCCACAATTTTTCACGCTGCTGTTTTAATTGTTTGACTTCGTGAATGAGCTGTTTTTCCTCCTTTAGGGAAATGGTTTCATGCTGTATCATATGTTCCATATTGCGTATCTGCCCCAGAAAATAACTGAATCATGTAACAAATATATATTTATGACCTGTAAATCGAAAGATGCATGCACACTTTCAAGAGATGGAGAGTGAAAGAGCTTACTTGTCCATCCAGATCCTCAAGAGTCATCACACTTTTGGCTCTATTAATAACAGAGTGAAGATTATCTATTTCCGAGCGCTTTGATCTCACTAACTTCCTTGCAGCTCCTCTTTCAATCATGGCAGCTTCGTATTGAGCACCACGAGCTCGATAATTTTCCTGTAAATAGAAGAAACCCAAACACTGCATAAATATTACTCACTTGAAAATCATATAAGAAAAATTTCTATGGAAGAAGATTTTACCCTTGTCTTCTGAATTTCAAGTTGAATAACATTCCTGAGCTGAGTCTTCTCATCAACTTCTAGCTGAGCATGTTTTATCTGTTCTCTCAGTTTCCTATCATTAAACTTTGGAATCCTAACAAGAAAGAATGGCGTTGTTGCAGCCTCAACACTCGAGTTTTCTCGAGCAAGCATGACATCAGTAGAACCTTTTGGAGAAGCTGTTGAAATTCCATTCCCATTATCCTCACATTCATTTGCATCATTGGTGGTACAACCTTGAATTATGTTGTCAACAACTGGGTTGTACTCATTAATTTTGAATCTTAAACCATCACTAGACGAAGAAGTAACCTCGTCAGTGCTTTTAGCATCAGAATTTTCAAGCCGAGGTTCATGAGCCTCAAAAATTGAAACTGGAAAGTTATCAGTTGGTCGGCAAACATCAATCAAATTTTCAGATTTTACGGCTTTAGGTGATTCTTCACTGCAATCAGGATGTTCAACCGGTTCTTCAGGACGTGGAGGTAGAGGGAAATTTACTTTAGAAGCATGGTCATGAACAATTATTGTTTTCCTCGATGGAGTTTTCACCATGTCAGCCCAGCGCCTCGAAAACAATGTCTGAGACTTCTCTGATTCTAATTCTGTCTTTCTTTTTTCCTCAGTAATAAGTGGCCAAGATTTGGGATCCAAATGGATAGAAGTGGTAACGGGAACTTCCTCTGAGCCCACCTCCCCAACTTCAATCTTTCGTAATTCACATTCAACAACATCTGCAACCACATCAAGGAAAGCATTGCTTTCGCTTTTATCTTCAGCATTTTCTATTTTTCCAGATTGTTCCTGAACCTGTTCTATTTCATCTTCTGCATTGCTTTTGGTTTCTCCAGATTGGTCCTGAACCAGTTCTAAATCATCTTCTGCATTGCTTTCTATTTTACCAGTTTGGCCCTGAACCTGCTTTATTTCACCTCCTCCCCCATTCTCAGTTTCTTCACCTTGCTCCTCCGTAGCATTAGTATCAGCATCTTGAACCCCAATCCCATTCCCAAGGGAATTCTGTTGATCTTGGGGAATGCCATTTTTCACCAGGAGATTCCCATTGGCCCCATTCACAACGTGTCCCTCACCTCCAAGGGAATTTTGTTGATATTGGGGGTTGCAATTATCCACAGGGAGAATCCCATTAGTCCCATTCGCAACGCCAAGCCCCTCAGCCCCAAGGGAATTCTGTTGATCTTGGGGGGTGTGATTCTCTACTGCAAAAATCCCATTAGTCCCTTCCACAGCATCATGTCCCACATCCAACAATTCACTAATTTCAGCACTTTTGGTATCCAATTTTCCGCTTTGAGCGTCAAATTTCACACCTTGAACCTCAACGACCTCGGAATCAGTTAAAACACTCAAATCCAACTCAACAACGTCCTTATTAACCACAAGATCCTCACTCAAACCGTTTGCTCCATTCATGAAAGCATTGGATTTATCAGGATCATTCCGGTGATTATGGTGGCTGATCCCGTTAGCATCAGGCTTGGGCAGATCAGTCACCGCCTTACAAACCCCTTTTGCAGCCATCATTCTCTGAATTTTAAACGGTGGACGAAGAAAACCTATCTACAACAACGAAATTCATTCACACAAGAATACACGTCAACAATAACACGTATATACTTACATGCAAAGTTCTAAATGGTATTCAAATCCGCAGGAATATCAAAAATTAAAATAATTAACCAATAAGTTGAATTAAAAAGCATGCATGAATTACAAAAGAAAATTTACAGAGATATTAACCTACATCAAATATATTATGATCGGTTGAGCAAATGGAATCAACACAATGAAAGAACAGTGGAGATACAGAGTATAAACAGCTGCTGGAAGCCAAATGGAAGTGTCTGTCTCCTATTCGAACTCTAATTAATTACTCAACCTCTCAATTTCTATTTCGCAAGGGATTTTAAAATTTTGATTGATATCGACTCGTAAAAGTAGTGTTAGGTCAAGGGTCGAATCAATATATAACAGAAATCAAAGGCAAGATTTGAATCGAATCGACAAATTATAGATTCTCGTTTTCTAGACGAGATGTTTGTTTTTAATTTGAAAATCTTGTTAATAAAATTGTCATATACTTGTAATCTGAACAAAATTTACCTTAGACAGGAAATCGATCGATCAAAATTTAAGTTGTAACAGAATTCGACTTTAATTTGTCTGGATAACAAAATCTATCAAAATTTAAATTGCAACAGAATTCGACTTTAATTTGTCAGGATAACAAATTTGTTGTGTACATTATCCTAACAGAATTATACAATTCTTTTATATGTTTTTATTTATAAATAAAAAAAATATCTTATATGAATTTTATTTATTTTTAAATTTAATTTTCTTATTAGCAGATTCAACATCGTCAAAAATCTCCTCTCACATTTATGAGATTGCTTGTCTTTCTGATAATCTCGTGATTATAAAGATAATTGGCATATTTACATATGGAATTTGGATAATTAATACAAATTCGAATTTAATATTTCTTTCGAGGTAGATACGTTCTTCGATTGGTTGCAGATCTTTCACTTTCTTTCTTGTCAATTCATTGCGTACAAATTATCGAGCTATCGTAAATAAAGAAATAATCGAACCTTTGCACATAAATTTGATAGTTAGTGTGTCAACATCAAACTAATAATTATTAGCTATGCACTGATTAATGTAGACGCGTTTTGCACATTGTACATTGGTGCATGAATCATAAATAAATGAATTTACTCATTTAAGGTAAGGAAAATAGAATGATTTAAAATAAATACATTAAATTATATTACAAAAATATTAACTATTTTCTTAATTCATACTTATCATCAACAATTTTGGCACCACTTACCTCGGAGTTTTGATTAGGTGGGGCCCTTTTCGTATCGCCTTTTTCAGTTTCTGCATTTGATTGTCATTATCTGAGGATAAATTTTGCAGTGGAACCCCCAATCTATAGGTAATATAGAAGTTAGATCCTCAACCTTTATATTTTAGTATTTGAGTTCTCAACTTTTAAGATTTATATCACTCAAATCTCAATAGATTTTACATCTATTTCAATATGAAATAGTGAAAATCCAAAAGGTAAAAAGAGGCTGCATTTTTGTATAAATGAACTTTTTTATATTCGAGTCTTTTATTCTATATTTGTTAGCACAACTGGAAATATATCAATATCATATTAATAATGTCAATTTTTGAACTTTCACAAATTTTCTTCAAAGTCATTGGCACAGCAACAAGCAAATCAAGTTTTTATAGTTAATTGTCGTGTTTTGATACCCAAATAAATTAGAATATAACAATAAAACGATGTCAGATATTTTATCGATATCAAAGTGACGGTTGGAAGTTTTGAGTTGCATTTAGGTGATGATATGGTAGCCCATTTATGTGGATGATATCATTGGCCCATTTATCATATTTGTGATCTTGAAGTGGCAGCTCATTTAGTGATATGTTTAGCCCAAATTGGTGACCAAACATCTTGGCTATATATCTATCATCTATGAAATCCATTCCGACCGTGAGGGTGTGGTTTGGCAAGGCAGAGAGGGCAGTCGTGAGAGGAGTGAAAGAGAAAGAGTCTCCATTCTTCTTTCTTTCCTTTGTCATATCTTGCAATCACTGTCATCCTTTGTGGATGAGAAAACTTGAGGCAACCAAAGTGTTAGAAGTGTTGGGTCGAACCGTTCGATTGGTGTTCATTTGGTTGATTTTTTCGAGTTGGATCAAGATTTCTGAAAAATTTCCGCAACAATAATAACTTTGCTCAATTATTCATTTGCAATCCTATTTTAGAAACTATTAAGCCCTGTTTGGTAGAACTTAAATTCAAATTTAATCTAAATCAAAGTGAGCATTTAATTTTAACCACATATTTCAAGTAACCCACAACTTTTTCAGCCATACATTTCATCAATTTTTATCAAAATCTACTAAAAATTTGATTCTAATCCCCACCAAAATGCAGATCCTGGGTTAAACATATAATACAGTTTGGTGTGTATATATACACATATATGACAATCAATTTCAAACAAATTGTACAATTTAATTACAAATCTTAAAGAGATTTCAGAAGTGAAAAAACGTTATTGTGAAGGGGATCCGAGATGTGTTCAAGAAGGTTTTGTAGAGGGCCCTTACCCGTCAAAGCAGCTTGAATATAGAAGCCTAACCATGCAACCATAGCTAGGCGCCCATTTTTTATCTCTTTCACCTTCAGTTCCTCGAAAGCCAAAGGGTCTTTAGAGAGATTTAAGGGATCGAAAAGCACTCCTCCAGGATAATTGATGTCACCGGGCAAATAAATTCCCAAAGGCTCCAGAGCCTCGATACCACAATATCTTGCATATTCTGGACCAACCTGCACATATAAATAGAGAAACTTGAACAAACATCAGAACAGAAAATGGTTGGCCTTCTGTCTAGAAATAACAAAATTACACCATTTTATCTTTCCAAAGGAAGTAAAAAATGCAATGACAGCAATTTCAGGATGCAACATATAGAATCTTCATTTTGTATGCTCTGCTTGTACATACCTGCACATTTCATTTGGGTCACTAAACTTGATTTCTTTTCTAGTTAGTCACTTTAAGTTTGCCGCTTATTCTATTCATGTTATTCTGTCTACCAATCATTTACAGTAATGGGAAATCGGATGTCAGTTGCAAAACAGAAAACTGAGGTTAACAAGTATTACTAGAGTTGAACGAGGCTGCATTCATATTGACCAACCCAATAGTCGAGAGGGTTGATCTAAGTACCCAACCAAGTTGAGTTTTACGAGAGAGGAAAAAAAAAAAATAATAATAAAAAAAAAGGCAGATGAAGTTTCACACACAGAAAATACTATCTTTTTTGCTACAGAGTAGATAATGTCTTTTTTTTTTTTGGGCAATTGATGTTGCCAAATTGAAATTATACTTGAGATGTAAACTTTGCATTCCCATATTTGCATTGCAATACAGATGGTATAAATTAGACCTTAATCCTTGTGGGAACGATACTCTTAACTCAAAAATTGTATTATTTGTACAACGATCCCGTCCTCGTGCGGGTTTTGCACGAACAAGTTTTTGGCGCCGTTGCCGGGGAATAACGGATTTAATTTTAGTTTATTAGTTTATATGAAATTCGATTTTTATTTTTNGAACGATACTCTTAACTCAAAAATCTTATTACTTGTGCAACGATCTCATACTTTGCGGGTTTTGTCCGAACATTACATGTCCAACTCAACTTTTCTATATGCCACATCAAATTTCTTGTTAGCGGCAATGATGGTGATAGACGAAGTAATGTACACGGAACCAAAGACGAATGTAGATGACTAACTTTGAACAAATTAAGTTTAAGGAACCAAGTGAAATCTCGCTTAAAGCTCAGTGATCTACAAAGTTTTGAACCCTCTCAAAAAAGTTTTGAATTGTTGATATCAAATTCATGACCACCATGAGACGGGAAGGATGTAAAAGATATTTTAAATACACATTTGTGTGTGTGTGTGATAGAGGTTCCTAGACCAAAAGAACATTTGAAGAACTCGTTTAAATAATCCAACTACACGAAACAAGGTAGCTGAGCATCAAGCATTTCAGGTCCAAGACAGCAATCAATTGTACTATAACAGGGGATTGGAGGAAGAACTGAAGAAAACTGATGGAGCACTTGGAGGAAAGAATGAATAGAGTGAAACAGTTGGATTAGACTCAAGAACAGTTTGCATTCACTTCTTTAAAACAAAAACCATCATTAGTAAACTCCTAAAATATATTTATCATAAACATGCATTCATGGGATTGATAATTTTTATTTTTTGATTCGAGGAATGACTTATTCTACCCTAGGCTCACTACTGGGAAACAAATCTGAGAAGCAGATTTAATAAGTAAATACTCAAGCCTATTTCCCCTTTTTCCTAAAGGCTAACCCATGTTACTACTTAAACACAACTTCACTTATAAGTTAGCACTTCAAACTCTCCACAACTGATTTGGGATAACCACAATTGAGGTATTCCCAAAAAAGCATATTATTGAGGTAAAGAGGAAGAAAAGAAGTATGGATATAAGATTCACCATTTAAACAATATTAATCAGAACTGCACCACATTGGTACTAACTCGATATGAGCCACGATAAGGGGCTATGAAAGAAAGGACACTAGGATCACTAGTAAATTCTATGGAAGTTACCGTATCAAATGGTGAGGGGTCCTTTCAAGGTTTATAACAGTAGAGGACTTGGGAAGACAATGAGGGACAGAGGTCTCCGGGCTACATGGAAGTAGTGATAAAAAACATTCTCTTAAATAGGGGACATAAAGGAGGTCTGATTGGTATAGGAAAGCATGAGGAAGACAGAAGACTGAGCCTAAAGGAATATGGAAAAATATTGTGGCATGGGCACAGCAAGATGAAAATTGAGCCTTTTGTCTTCTGCTACTTAGACTTGAATGCGAGTGATTTGGATAGAATAGAATATCTTTTTACTTTCTCCCATGTATAATAAAGGCTTGTAATTATTAATGTTTATTTGTATGATGTACTAGGGACATTAGCAACATTTAGAACAATTATAGGAAGAACAAATTACTATTCAATGTATTTTTAATTACATTTTGTTTTTGAGAATCACACTGGGTAATTGTCACATCCCAACATGTGCGGCTCAAGCTGGGCTATAGTCATGATATACAGCAATCCAATATGCCAATTAATATCATATGTGTAGATGGAGGAGTCAAAAATATAATCCAACCATTCAGACCACTTCAACAGGAGGCAATCATATGCATCAGTGACAATTATCATTCTCAAAGATAAACTTAAATGATGAACAACAAATGTATTCTAAGAGAGTATGAGATTACCATTAGAAGGGCTTGGCATATGGCTATGATAACCACTCCTTGACTTCCAGCCACATGGAGACCAGGGATGCCAAGATAGTCCAATGTATCACCCTGGTGAGCAAACAGATAGACGAAAACATATCTTACCAAAACAAAAAAAAAAAAAGGAAGATCCATAAAATCAAGTGAACTACATAAAATTATTTACGAGCAATAACAATACCACATTTTCTTTCCCAGAAAACACGTCTTTATTAATAAATTGAAATAAATGCATTTTGTCGATTTAGGCATGCCAGAATTATCAATCATTCCTTTCATCTTGCCTTGTATTTTCCCTAGATTCTGGCATTTAGTAGTCAAAGTTAAAATCTTTTTCTGTTCTTTTCAGCTTTCTAAACTTACCATCACAAGATTTTATCAACCAAAAACATTCTGTATTTTTTGATAGATCCAATTAGTACCGACAGTGAAGAATGGAAAGGAAACAGGAACTGATTTGAATAAATTGAATGAAAAGTTACAATTGAAAATGGAAATCATAAGAGGCCATTCGAGAGGGCCATACTCTCCTAATACTACTTCACTCAACAGTCTTTTTTGCATGCCCCAAATGAAACATTGCCCACCTATTTATAGGCAACAACCTATACAAGTTATTGTATTAATCCCCGCAATACCCTTGCATAATTGACACTTGGAACAAATTAGTAATTTGGGGTTCTATCAGTGTTGTGGTCACTTTATATAGCGTGTGGCACTTGACTTTAGCAAGTGAACAAGAAACCTATTTTGAGGTGGTGCACCACTTTCTCCCCGAAAGTTCTACCGCATACCATGCTGTTCAAATTTTGGAAGAATTCAGGAAAAGACACACATTGACCTTGTAGCAAAGGATAATATAAGCATTTTTCCTTAAAAACACAGCCTTAGTATATATTCTCACTTTATCTTCCAAAAGTCTGTTGTAGAAAATTCTTCCACTACCCTCTTTACTATTCTATTACATGATCCGACACTTCTTTCCGACATCATTCATCCATATGTTTCCAAACCATATACGAAAATACGCACATCGATTCTCCGTAACCAGGGTTCTCATCCTCAGATTTTAAAACTATGTAGGTGGAGATAATTGCCTAGCCCAAAAATAGAGTAAACCAAAAAACACTTGATTCTCCAATAAGGATTCTCATGCCTGACTCTTGAGCTGTTGCTAATAAGTTCTGTTAATATAAAATATAGGTTGAAGATAAATTATTTTCCCTCTAAAAACACCAATGTTTGAGGTAGGAATTTAAAAGGCATCTTATGTTAACTGAAAACATCATTTTATAAGAAAAGAACATAGACTAAACTCAAAACTAGTAAAGCAAGAAAACATAGTTATGTGCAACTCCTCTTCGAGAGCTAAGTCCATGGTAGCACAATGAATCCACTAAAAACAGAACCTTTACAAGAATTTCTCACAGTAAAATCATTTAGACCTAACCTTTTTCCAGACTCCATAAGTTTAAAAAGGCAATCACTCAAGAAAGAACCCTAACTATAACTCCTTATGGACACCAAGTTGGGTCAATTACATAGAAAAGTTTTGATATGTACTATGGGGCCCCTGCATAATGGACTGAAGGACATTTCTTCTCTGTTTAAAATTGTATGAAACATGAACAATGTCAGGTTCTAGTTTGGGCACCAATGTAAGATATCACTGCATATTAGCTTATCAAAACTTCATCGCGAATAAATATGTGACTTTTGGACAATAATAAACATAGAAAAAGAACAAGGCTCAAGCTAAGTCTGATACATGGTTAATTACTCCAATTCTAATGAAAGAATTGGTCAAAAAAATTGTTGGCCAAGAAGGAAAGCGGAAGTAACAATGTCTAACTCATGTAGATACAAAAACTGAAAAATGCTAACCTTGAGCTTTGAGTAGCCCACTCGCCACCAAACAGGTTCCACAAAATGAAAGGTTCCAGTTAGGTCTAATAATTCTGGAATTAAAGCACCAAGGGCAGCAAGCATAGCCCACCTGGCATGCAGTATTTCAAAACTGCAAAATAACAGATATTTAATTAAGAATTACTATGTAAACCAAGGCTAGGATGCCTTCCTTGTGAAAGGGATCTTCTTTCTGCTTTTTCGCATGTAAAATCATCAAAATATGTTGCTTTAATTTCCTTTTGAAAGGCTTCTTATCCATGATTTAGTATGAGTTGGATGACATGCTATGCATAATGATTGGATTATTCAATCATTTATTTATTCCGATTGGAAAGGATACTGAAGCCACCTTCTTTGCTATACATCTATGAGGCTAATGGTCAAATGTCGATATAAGTGTTTAGCTAAAAGAAGACAACAGTATCTAGAAATCTTGAAAGAAATTTACTAACTCCAGTGAAAAATTAATTAAATGACCATCTTAACTCTAACATTAGTAATCACACAATAGATTTGTGCAAATATTGCTAGGCATACTCACTTAAAAAGCTTTTGCAAGGCTATTGGATCCTTGCTCAGACCTGCAACATCAAAACCATAGTCTCCAGGTAGTTCGCCGGTGAGATAGGTAGGATATTCATATGAGATTGGACCAAGCCAGCGAGGACGATCCTCTCCATACCACATGCTGTAAAGCCAAATTACTAATCAATAGACATATTCATTTGACTGAAGTTGGACAAAGCTCGACAGAGACAATGTATGGATAATAGAAAATTGAAAATATTACCAACAAGATGTTAATTAATTCAGATGCATATGTACAAACAAATCTTGCTAATTCTATGATACAATCTTTGTCTTATCTCAGAGGAAGTACATAATCATTAAAAATTGGCAAAGTAGACAATTTTAGTATATTTCCCCACTAAAATTCTATTATGACATGTCAACGATTACTCATCATATAGGCGATGGAAGAAATAGGCACAACTGTGAATGCATAATAAGTTATATCACCTATCCATTCTGGCCCTGTCCGCAAGTGCCTTAAACTTGGAAGAATTATCCTGATAAAACTGCTTCTTCTCCTCCATTCGTCTCTGTAACGCCTCCCCAAGAGGACTATTGGCGATAGCTTTCACCGCCGTGAATGGAATTGCCGAGAAAACCAAAACACCAGCAACCTTCAAAACAACACTTGTTGGATAAACTAAGAGCCAATAAAACCCAAAGATATACGGTAGTAGCTAAGTGTCGACAAAATCCATATATACCTCTTGCCATGAAGCTTTAGAACGGTAAAAAGAGCGGGTGGCATGAACAGTTAGCAGATTTTGGCCGGCGGAGTTGGAATGGAAGACCGACGGTGGTGGGAGGAGGAGGGACATGTCTATGACGCCTATGTTATGTGTGTCAGTGTGTGGCCGTTAAATTGAAGAATTCACGAGGCTCCTGATTTTTTTATTTTTTTGTAAATAATTATGAAATGCAAAAATGACATCTTTAGAATTTTCTTTTCTTTTCCACCTCCTAACAAAATTTTGATCAATTTTATTATTTTTCTGAGAATTCAACAGTTAATTTGACAGATTTTTTTGACATGTAATTATTTGAGCAATAAGGAAAGAAAATAAAGTTTATTTAAGTTAAAAACAACTTTCCCAATTAAGGTTAATTTGTGCAAATCGTCCTTAACGTTGGGTTATGTTGCATTTTTCAAAATTTATCAATCTCAACTTGACATTTCGATTCTTGTTTCCACCTTTATTCGTTAAGGTAGAACCTATCGTCACTTGATGTCCACTTTTACTGTAAAATGAGAGCATCCCTCTCAACTGTCCAATACTAGGGCAAAAATGCCAAGTTAAGAATGCTAAGTCCTGCTAAAGCAACGTAGCCAAGCATTAGGGATCATTTGCATCGATTACCCACTAAAATTAATAATACGAAAACAAACAAACAAGGTTTCAAATTTGACGCAATGGTGAAATAATGTAGCTCAAAATATATTATTCCAAAATAATGTGGCTCAAACACACCCTAAATATTGATAAATGAAGCTACTTATTATAAAAGCAAGCAATACAAATTCTAGGTGCACCAAGAAGAGCACATATCAAGATCATGCTTTGAACAAATATGCAACATTTGAAATTACACTTTGTACATATTTTAATAATTTTTTAAATTTAAAAATCAAGAAAAATTAGTATCAATCTATGTTTTAAAAATATAAACACATGAATGTCAGATTTCAAACTTTTATGAACTTAGATGAATCTATACGAAATTTAGGTATAAAAAAAATATAAGTATTGACCGGAAGATGAGATCAAACTTCACGTCTAATTGTGCTCTTTGAAACTCTGGTATTAGTAACTCTCAACATATAACAAGAGCTGCACGTATAATTTATGTACGACAAATAGTGGTGTTAATCGAGCAGAGTAGCTTGTCGGCTCGGCTCGTGAAAAAACGAGCCACGGATCGCTCAGGCTTGTCAAAAGTTGAGCCCAAAGCTCGGCTCGTTTTTTTACGAGCGGCTAGTTTTTTGGTTTTAAAGATTTAGAAAAGATATAGTTAAAAAAAAATAATTAAAAAGCTGAGCTCATGAGCTGAAGCTCAGCTCGCGAGCCACGAGCTCGTGCACCAGCTCGGCACATTGCCATTCCTAATGACAAAGATTTTTCAAATATTAAGGCTCTGTCAGGGATAAATTCTCAACCTATTATAATGGATTTTCCTGTCGTTACAGCAGCCATATTTGACCGCACTTCTCTGATGTGGTCCCCACCTAATGACTGTAACGGTCATTTTTTCACATAAAATCTGATTAAAAGTTCTGCCAGACACCCTCTAAGTTTGGTGGGTCGCACAAAAAT
>CAIGRO010269019.1:0-19131 GCA_903798355.1 Fraxinus baroniana
GTTAACATTAAAAAGGTCAAACTAAGAAGAAAATGATTTTCGTAACGCTTTGAGTTCCAAGAATTAGGAGCGTTACAGAAGTAGTCCGTAATCGCCCTTACGATAACCCTCTAAGTGTGTGAGAGATTCGAAGTCAGAAAAGCTATAGAGAGAGTGGCATAAAAATATGATGAAAAAGAAAGTGGGAAGTGCAACTGCTGCCATGAGTAAATTTGTAGGAAAGTATTTTATCAGAATATATTTGCTGGTTTGATAAATAATACAAAGAGAAACTCATGTATTTAAAGTATTATAAGTAGGGGGCGGGGGGCGGGGGCGGAGTTGAGGCTTTGTTCTTTTTCTATTAGTTTTTTTCATTTTCATTTTCTTTTCTCATGAAAATCAAATTATTATAAGCCAGTTGACAAAGATAAAATTAGAAAAAGAGTTTCAAGGAAAGGTATAATCATTAAAAACTAACAGATTCCATTGGGCAGTATCAAACTCAAATTGATAGACTCAAAGTTCATAGTTTCTTCCATTTTTTCTCTTCTTCCTTCTTTTCTTAGCTACTCAAAGTCACAGTATCTCACTAAAAGACCAAACAACCAGCTTAATTCGAGTTTCTCCAAAACTTACGAGGTTCTCTAAAAGGTGACAACTTGAAGGACTCCATCAAAACAAGAAATACCTCAATCGATTCGGTTATCTCAATACTCTTGATCCTAACAATGACGGTTTCGGCGGACTTTCTACTTGTCTATGAACATTTATATTTTTCTACAAAGAGGCAATTATACCTTAACGATAGCTTTAAAGGGGCATGTAATGTACATAGCTTGTTCCATAAATATACGATTCTACAAATATCTCCTAATTTAATACCCACAACTAATGGTTGAAAGTAACTAACTTGCCTATCCAACAGATCCATGAATAGCCAACACCTCTAACAACATATTTCAGGATGAAGTTAGGTATGTCTTTAATAAGCACATAAACTTGACTTGTTATCTAACTTTATGTTTGTTTAAATAGAATTTATTTTTAAGTAAATATAGTTAGGTACATTGAATTTAAATTTTTGGTTAATTTTAATTTAACTGCGGATTGATAATTCTTATTTTTATCAAATTAATATATTACTATAACGTTTATCAGTGATGGATCCAGAATTAGAAGTCAGCTAGTGAGGCCATCGACCGTCGACGACCAATAGCAAAGTCAACTACGTCCAATTTTGGCGGATCTAGCACGCATGACCGTGACCGTGCCCCCTCTTCGGGTGCCGGATCCACCACTGAATCAATGTTGGGGTTGGCATACTTAGCCACTTTCTCAATGAGAGTAGTAAGGAAAATTCTACTCTTCTTCTTGCTTTTACGAAACGCAGTTTTTAAATCATCACAAGCCTTGTAAGTCCACACGTCATCCATGACAATTAAATATTTTCCTTTCTTAGAATATATACAAAGATCATCGGCTAATTCGACTTCATTCATATCAGCTTTACTAGGCTTAGTAAATTGTCTTAGAATATTGTGAATCACTTCATTTCTACTATATTTTTGAGAATCAAATAACCATGTACGATTGTAGAATTCAAACTCAATACCAGGATCGATATATATTATTTTAACCAGTGTTGTCTCTCCAAGACCTGCCATACCAACTATTGATATAACTTGTAGTTTCTAAGATCCTTCAGTGAGTAGTTTGGTTACTTTTTCGGCCTCATCTTCAAAGCTAACGACGGATCCAAAATTAAAAGTCAGCTAGGAGGCCGTGACGTCCAATAGCAAAGTCAACTACGTCCATTCAAATCGAAGTCCATGTGTCTGCCCCTCAAATTTCTTTACAGCAACCACCGACGGAGGCGATTGTAAATGTTGACGAATCCAACACTCGCGCCTCTCGCAGGCTGTTGGATCCATCACTGGAACAATGTTGGGGTTGGCATACTTAGCCACTTTCTCAATACGAGTTGTAAGTAAAATTCTACTCTTCTTCTTGTTTTCAGGAAATGTGGTTTTTAAATCATCTCAAGCTTTGTTGGTCTACACATCATCCATGACAATTAAATATTTATTTTTTCCAAAAATATACGAAGTTTGTCCGCTAATTCAACTTCATTCTTGTCAACTTTGCCAGGCTTAGTAAATATTCATAGAATATCGTGAAGCACTTCATTTCTACTATATTTTTTAGAAACAAATACCCATGCGTAGTTGTACAATTAAAACTCAAAATCAGGATCGGTATATATCATTTTAACCAGTGTTGTCTTTCCGAGACCTGACATTCCAACTATCGATATAACTTGTAATTCCTAAAGTCCTTCATTGAGAAGTTTGGTTATTTTTTTGACTCATCTTCAAAATCAGTGGCGGATCCATAATTAGAAGTCAGCTAGGGCGATCGTCGACCGTTGATGACCAATATATTCTATATATCAAATGTCTGTCCAACATAATTGATGCCTTCTGGAGGAAAAATATTTATAAATTTATACGTAAAGATGGTTATTCCATTTAAAAACATGATCTGGGAAGAAGAAAGAGTACAGCGAATTATTAAAGGGTTTGGTGTCGTGTTTCATGGTATTGGTGCCATTGATTATGTCAGGAACCCCACATCGTGGACCCATCATTTTGGACAAGGTATCAGAATCTAGAATTCTCGTAGTGTCCATGTGGTAATTGAGTTGGTAAGTAAGGCTAGCTAATTCCAACTCATCATCGAATATATCCTTGTTGAGATCAAGATTATCGAGATAACTTTATCGGTTAAGATACCTCTTGACTGGAAGTAGTCCGTGATCGCCCTTACGATAATCCTCAAAGTGCTTTAGAGATTCGAAGTCAGAAGAGCTATAGCGAGAGTGGCATAAAATTATGATGAAAAAGAAAGTAGGAATTGCTACAGCTGCCATGAGTAATTTTTTAGGGAAGTATTTTAACAGAATGTATTTGCTGGTGTGATGAATAATACAAAGAGAAACTCTTGTATTTATAGTGTTATAAGTAGGGGGCGAGGGGGTTGAGGCTTTGTTTTTTTTCTATTGTTTTTTTCATTTCAATTTTTCGTTCTCAAGAAAAATGAACTATTATAAGCCAGTTGACAAAGATAAAATTAGAAAAAGAGTTCCAAGGAAAGGTATAATCATTAAAAACTAACAAATTCCATTAAGCTATATCAAACTCAAAGTTTATCGGCTAATTCTAAGACAATTAAATATTTTCCTTTCTCAGAAAATATATGAAGATCATTTGCTAATTTCATTCATGTCAGCTTTACTAGGCTTAGTAAAGTGTCCTAGAATATCGAATCACTTCCTTTTCTACCATATTTTTGAGAATCAAATAACCATGCGTGATTGTAGAATTCAAACTCAACATCAGGATCTATATATATTATTTTAACCAGTGTTGTCTTTCCAAGACCTGCCATCCCAACTATTGATATAACTTGTAGTTTCTAAGATCCTTCAATGAAAAGTTTGGTTACCTTTTCGGCCTCATCTTCAAAGCTAACGACGGATCTAAAATTAGAAGTCAGATAGGAGGTCATCGACGACCAATAGCTAAGTCGGCTACGTCCATTCAAATTGAAGTCCTTGTGTCTGTCCTTTAAATTTCTTCACAACAAACATCGACGGTGGCGATTGTAAATTTTAGCGGATACAACACACGCCTTCGCGCCCCCTTGTTGCGTGCCGGATCCACCACTGGCTAGCGACGGATCCATGATCAGAAGTCTACAAAGGCAGCCATCGATCGTCAACGACCAATAGCAAAGTCAACTACGTCCATCCAAATCGAAGTCCATGTGTCTGCCCTTCAAATTTCTTCACAGCAACCACCAACGGAGGCAATTGTAAATGTTGACGAATTCAACACGCGCATCCCTCGCAGGCTGCTGGATCCGTCACTGGATCAATGTTGGGGTTGGCATACTTAGCCACTTTCTCAATACGAGTTGCAAGTAAAATTCTACTCTTATTCTTGTTTTTAGGAAATGCGGTTTTTAAATCATCTCAAGCTTTGTTGGTCCACACGTCATCCATAACAATTATATATTTTCTTTTTTCCAAAAATATATTAGGTTTGTCGGCTAATTCATCTTCATTCTTGTTTTGCTAGGCTTAGTTAATATTCATAGAATATCGTGAAACACTTCATTTCTACTATATTTTTTAGAAACAAATACACATGCGCAGTTGTACAATTAAAACTCAAAATCAGGATCGGTATATATTATTTTAACCAGTATTGTCTTTCCGAGACTTGACATGCCAACTATCGATATAACTTGTAGTTCCTAAAGTCCTTCATTAAGAAGTTTGGTTATTTTTCTGTCATCTTCAAAGACAGTGTCGGATCCATAATTAGAAGTCAGCTAGGGTGGCCGTCGACCGTCGAAGACCAATATATTCTATATATCAAATGCCTGTCCATCATAATCGATACCTTCTGGAGGAAAAACATTTATAAATTTATACATAAAGATGGTTATTCCATTTAAAAACAACAATCTGGGAATTAGAAAGAGTACAGCAAATTATTAAAAGGTTTGGTGTCTTGTTTCATGGTATTGGTACCATTGATTATGTCGGGAACCCCACATCGTTGACCCATCATTTTGGACAAGCTACCGGAATCAAGAATTCTCGTGGTGTCTAAGTGGTAATTGAGTTGGTAAGTAAGAATCGCTGATTCTAACTCATCATCGAATATATCCTTGTTGAGATCAAGATTATCGAGATAACGATATCAGTTAAGATACCTCTTGACTGGAAGTAGTCCGTGATCGCCCTTACGATAACCCTCAAAGTGCTTTAGAGATTCGAAGTCAGAAGAGCTACAGCGAGAGTGACATAAAAATATGATGAAAAAGAAAGTGGGAATTTCTAATGCTGCCATGAGTAATTTTTTAGGGAAGTATTTTAACATAATGTATTTGCAAGTGTGATGAATAATACAAAGACAAACTCTTGTATTTATATTGTTATAAGTAGGGAGCGAGGGCATTGAGTCTTTGTTTTTTTTTTTCTATTATTTTTTTCATTTCAATTTTCTGTTCTCAAGAAAAATGAACTATTATAAGCCAGTTGACAAAGATAAAATTAGAAAAAGAGTTCCAAGGAAAGGTATAATCATTAAAAACTAACATATTCCATTGAGTTTTATCAAACTCAAAGTTTGTCGACTAATTCTAAGACAATTAAATATTTTCCTTTCTCGAAAAATAAACGAAGATTATCGGCTAATTCGACTTCTTTCATGTCAGCTTTACTACGCTTAGTAAAGTGTCTTAGAATATCGTGAATCACTTCCTTTCTACGATATTTTTGAGAATCGAATAACCATGCACGATTGTAGAATTCTAACTCAACATCAAGATCGATATATATTATTTTAACCAGTGTTGTCTGCCATACCAACTATTGATATAACTTGTAGTTTCTGAGATCCTTCAGTGAGAAGTTTGGTTACTTTTTCGGCCTCATTTTCTAAGCTAACGACGGTTCCAAAATTAGAAGCCAGCAAGAAAGCCGTCGACGACCAATAGCAAAGTCAACTACGTCCATTCAAATTGAAGACCTTTTGTCTGTCCTTCAAATTTCTTCACAACAACCATCGACGATGGCGATTGTAAATTTTAGCAAATCCAGCACGCGTGGCCGCGTCCCTTTTTTGGGTGTCGGATCCACCACTGGCCAGTGACGGATCCAGAATTAGAAGTCTACTAGGGCAACCATCGATCGTCGACGACCAATAGCAAAGTCAACTACGTCCATTCAAATCGAAGTCCCTGTGTCTGCCCTTCAAATTTCTTCACAGGAACCACCGACAGAGGTGATGGTAAATGTTGACGGATCCAACATGCGCATCCCTAGCAGGCTGCTGGATCCGTCACTGGATCAATGTTGGGGTTGGTATACTTAGCCACTTTCTTAATACGAGTTGTAAATAAAATTCTACTCTTCTTATTGTTTCAGGAAATTTATTTTTTGAATCATCTCAAGATTTGTTGGTCTACAGGTCATCCATGACAATTGAATATTTTCTTTTTTCCAAAAATATATGATGTTTGTCGGCTAATACACATTCAGTCTTGTCAACTTTGCTAGGCTTAGTAAATATTCATAGAATATCGTGAAGTACTTCATTTCTACTATATTTTTGAGAAACAAATACCCATGCGCAGTTGCACAATTAAAACTCAAAATCAAGATCGATATATATCATTTTAACCAGTGTACTCTTTTTGAGACCTGACATGCAAATTATCGATATAACTTGTAGTCCCTAAAGTCCTGCATTGAGAAGTTTGGTTATTTTTCTACCTCATCTTCAAAGCCAATGGCAGATCCATAATTAGAAGTCAGCTAGGGCGACTGTCGACGACATATATATTCTATATATCAAAAGCCTCTCCAACATGATCGATACCTTCTCGAGGAAAAACATTTATAAATTTATACATAAAGATGGTTATTCCATTTAAAAAAATGATCTGGGAAGAAGAAAGAGTACAGCGAATTATGAAAGGGTTTGGTGTCGTGTTTCATGGTTTGGTGCTGTTGATTATGTCGAGAACCCCAAATCGTGGACCCATCATTTTGGACAAGGTATCGGAATCTAGAATTCTAGTAGTGTCCAGGTGGTAATTGAGTTGGTAAGTAAGGATAGCTGATTCCAACTCATCATTGAATATCTCCTTGTTGAGATCATGATTATCGAGATAACAATATCGGTTAAGATACGTCTTGACTGGAAGTAGTCCGTGATCGCCCTTACGATAACCCTCAAAATGCTTTAGAGATTCGAAGTCAGAAGAGCTACAGCGAGAGTGGCATAAAAATATGATGAAAAAGAAAGTGGGAATTGCTACTGCTACCATGAGTAATTGTTTAGGGAAGTATTTTAACAGAATGTATTTCCTGGTGTGATGAATAATACAAAGAGAAACTCTTGTATTTATAGTGTTATAAGTAGGGGGCTAGGGTCTTGAGGCTTTGTTTTTTTTTTCTATTATTTTTTTTATTTCAATTTTCTGTTTTCAAGAAAAATGGACTATTATAAGCCAGTTGACAAAGATAAAATTAGAAAAAGAGTTACAAGGAAAGGTATAATCATTAAAAACTAACAGATTCCATTGAGTTTTATCAAACTCAAAGATTGTCGGCTAATTCTAAGACAATTAAATATTTTCGTTTCTCGGAAAATATAGGAAAATCATCAACTAATTCGACTTCATTCATGTCAACTTTACTAGGCTTAGTAAAGTGTCTTAGATATCGTGAATCACTTTATTTCTACCATATTTTTGAGAATCAAATAACAATGCACTTGTGGAATTCAAGCTCAACATCAAGATTGATATATATTATTTTAACCAGTGTTGTCTTTCCAAGACCTGCCATACCAACTATTGATATAACTTGTAGTTTTTGAGATCCTTCAGTGAGAAGTTTGGTTACTTTTTCGACCTCATCTTCAAAGCTAACGACGGATCCAAAATTAGAAGTCAGCTAGGAGGCCGTCGACTGTCGAAGACCAATAGCAAAGTCAGCTATATCCATTCAAATTGAAGTCCTTGTCTCTGTCCTTCAAATTTCTTCACAACAACCGTCGACAGTGGCGATTGTAAATTTTAGCAGATCCAGCACGCACGGCCGCGCCACCTTGTTTGGTACCGTATCCACCACTGGCAAGCGATGGATCCATAATTAGAAGTCAGTTAGGACGGCCGTCGACGACCAATATATTCTATATATCAAACGCCTATCCAACATAATCGATACCTTCTGGAGGAAAAACATTTATAAATTTATACATAAAGATGGTTATATTCCATTTAAAAAAAGGATATGGGAAGAAGAAAGAGTACAGCGAATTATTAAAGGGTTTGGTGTCGTGTTTCATGGTATTGGTGCCATTGATTATGTCAGGAACCCCACATGGTGGACCCATCATTTTGGACAAGGTATCCGAATCTAGAATTCTCATAGTGTCTAGGTGGTAATTGAGTTAGTAAGTAAGGATCGATGATTCCAACTTATCATCGAATATATCCTTGTTGAGATCAAGATTATCGAGATAACCATATCGGTTAAGATACCTCTTGACTAGAAGTAGTCCGTGATCGTCCTTATGATAACCCTCAAAGTGATTTAGAGATTCAAAGTCAGAAGAGTTACAACGAGAGTGGCATAAAAATATGATGAAAAAGAAAGTGGGAATTACTACTGCTGCCATGAATAATTTTTTAGGGAAACAGAATGTATTTGCTAGTGTGATGAATAATACAAAGAGAAACTCTTACATTTATAGTGTTATAAGTAGGGGGCGAGGGGGCTAAGGCTTTGTTTTTTTTTTTTTCTTTTCTATTATTCTTTTCATTTCAATTTACTGTTCTCAAGAAAAAGAGCTATTATAAGCCAGTTGACAAAGATAAAATTAGAAAAAGAGTTCCAAGAAAATGTATAATCATTAAAAACTAACAGATTCTATTGAGCTGTATCAAACTCAAAGTTTATCGTCTAATTCTAAGATAATTAAATATTTTTCTTTCTCAAAAAATATACGAAGATCATTGTCTAATTTCATTCATGTCAGCTGTACTAGGCTTAGTAAAGTGTCTTAGAATATCGTGAATCACTTCATTTCTACCATATTTTTGAGAATCAAATAACCATGCATGATTGTAGAATTCAAACTCAACATGAGGATCGATATATATTATTTTAACCAGTGTTGTCTTTCCAAGACCTTTCATACCAACTATTGATATAACTTGTAGTTTCTGAGATCCTTCAGTGAGAAGTTTGATTACTTTTTCATCCTCATCTTCAAAGCTAATGACGGATCCAAAATTAGAAGTCAGCTAGGAGGCTGACCATCGACGACCAATAGCAAAGTCAACTACGTCCATTCAAATTGAAGTCCTCAAATTTCTTCACAACAACCATCGACGGTGGCGATTGTAAATTTTAGCAGATCCAACACGCGCGGTCACGCCCCCTTGTTGGGTGCTTGATCCACCACAGCCAGCGACGGATCCAGAATTAAAAGTCTACTAGGGCAGCCATCGATCATCGACGACTAATAGCAAAGTCAACTACGTCCATTCAAATCGAAGTCCCTGTGTTTTTCCCTCAAATTTCTTCACAGCAACCACCGACAAAGGCGATTGTAAATGTTGACGGATCCAACACGCGCACTCCTCACAGGCTGCTGGATCCGTCATTGGATCAATGTTTGGGTTGGCATACTTAGCCACTTTCTCAATACGAGTTGTAAGTAAAATTTTACTCTTCTTCTTGTTTTCAGGAAATAAGATTTTTAAATCATCTCAAGCTTTGTTGGTCCACATGTCATCCATGACAATTAAATATTTTCTTTTTTCCAAAAATATACGAAGTTTGTCGGCTAATTCAACTTCATTATTGTCAAATTTGCTAGGCTTAGTAAATATTCATAGAATATCGTGAAGCACTTCATTTCTACTATATTTTCTAGAAACAAATACCCTGCACAGTTGTACAATTAAAACTCAAAATTGGGATTGGTATATATCATTTTAACCAGTATTGTCTTTCCGAGACCTGACATGCCAACTATCAATAAAACTTTTAGTTCCTAAAGTCCTTCATTGAGAAGTTTAGTTATTTTTCTACCTCATCTTCAAAGCTAGTGGCGGATCCATAATTAGAAGTCAGCTAGGGCGGTCGTTGACAATCAACGACCAATATATTCTATATATCAAATGTTTGTCCAACATAATCGATACCTTCTGTAGGAAAAACATTTATAAGTTTATACATAAAGATGGTTATATTCCATTTCACAAAACGTTCTGGGAAAAGAAAGAGTACAGTGAACTATTAAAGGGTTTGATGCCACGTTTCATGGTATTGGTGTCATTGATTATATCGGGAACCCCACATCGTGGACCCATCATTTTGGACAAGGTATCGGAATCTAGAACTCCCGTAGTGTCCAGGTGGTAATTGAGTTGGTAAGTAAGGATCGTTGATTCCAACTCATCATCGAATATATCCTTGTTGAGATCAAGATTATCGCGATAACCATATCGGTTAAGATACCTCTTGACTGGAAGTAGTCCGTGATTGCCCTTATGATAACCCTCAAAGTGTTTTAGAGATTCGAGTCAAAAGCGCTACAGAGAGTGTGGCATAAAAATATGATGATGGCTCGATGTGGGGGTACTTAAAACTTCTTCATGGCATTATCCAATGTACCTTGACACCAACTCCTCCAATTCACTGTGTATTTTCTGTCAAAAGTTTGAAATTCACGTTTAGCAAAGTTTTTATTTATTTAGCCAAGATGAAATACACGTGGAAAGTTTGCTAAATATTTAGTAGTGATCAATCAACGACAAATTTTCAAAAAAAAAAAAAATTTGTGGATCACTAGCCGTTTGAAAATATCTCTAACGTGTTATATATTGTATATTTTTCAAGTGAACAAGTTTATTCAACTCCGACTACAATTATTTAAAGTCGAGATACAAATGTGAATAAATTAACCAAAGCTAGTTTCACAAACCTATGCTATTCTCTTATTGCTTTTGATTTTGTTTCAATTAATTATATTATTTCTTTGAGCAATAAATTGATGATATTGAGGTATAAATTTCATATATATGAGTTTAAAAACGTGTTGGAAGGGAAAGGAGAGCCTTTCTTAAGCAGGTGTGCATTTAAGATCTTCCTAGTAATAGGACTTTCTACTCGTCAATTAGCATTTATATTTTTCTATAGAGAGGCAATTATACCTTAACGATAGCTTTAAAGGGCATTTAATGTACATACATAGCTTGTTCCATAAATATACCATTCTACAAATATCTCCTAATTTAATACCCACAACTAAAGGTTGAAAGCAACTAACTTGCCTATCAAACATTAGCGTTGCCAATGGATTATTATAATGAGAGCAAGCATAACATGGTTTCTGGCACCATTTCTTGGTCCCGAGACTCGCTACATCAAAATATGCCTTTTGCGGCATTGATTTACGGAATTCGTGTACAACATGTCGTTAAAATAGACCATTTACGGCGTTCTTTAAATATACGCCGTAAATGTTTAATTATTTAAAGTATTTATGGCATGCCTTTGTGTACGTCTTAAAAACTAAACTTTGTTATAGTGTGCACAGCTTAGGATGACTCGAGTATTGTGACATACAGACCGACCTGGCCGATCGCCCCAATCTCATGAAACTGTCAGCCATGCATGAGGACTGTAGGGAAGTATTGATTTATCAGATAAGGATGAAAAATATATGGGCCTGTTTGAGACAACTTTTTAGAAAATGAGAAAGAAAAATATAGCCGTTATTGGGGTCCACAGAAGAGATAGAAAATTTGAATTTAAATACTGATGTGATAGATAACGATCATATTTTTCATTTTAGTGAGAAAAAAATATGGCTCAAACGGGCCTATATGTTATTCTAATTGTGATCTGATCATTCACTGCAACACTAACCATATCAACCATATTATGACTTGCGCCCACTTTAAATTCGGCCGTCGTTTGGCTGAAAAGAACGTGCAAGAGCCCCCATTACGATCGTTGAATGGATATCGATCCCAATGATCCCCCGAAACAAAAGAAATATTTATTTCTTGCAGCTTCGGTTACAAATCGTCTACAAGTTTACGTGCTCAATACCATTTCATGGAAAACCCTTTAGAAATTGATAGACAAGTAGGCGGTGATCCCAATTGGTTTTCGTTGGAAAGAAAGTGTACAGAGGAGTTGCATGGTACATTGTGTTAGTGCCATTGAATAATTCCTGTACACCACATCGATGTGCCATAATTTTCAATAATGTAACACTTGAAGTCTGAAGACACTATTTCTACAAAAAATTAAGGTTTAGAATGTCGTAATAACAACGTTGTTTAAAAATTATAATTCGTATTTATAAAATTGATATTTAACTTCAAAAAATGATATTTAATTTTTATTCAAACCCTAATGGACTGTGTTAATCAAAAAGATTAAGGACATTTTGGGTCAATTATTCCTATAAACTGTGTTGATCAAGTTTTGCGCAAATTATTCTTGTTATTTCATTTTGACGCAATATATCCTCTAAAAAAGAATAACATTGTACAAACGTCCGCGTTGTCCAATTCTCCCATTAAGGTATTATAAAATGACGAATTTACTCTCCTCTTTAAATGAGTAAATAAATAAAAAATAGAGAACGAAAAAATAAATAAACGAAAGAACGAAGTCGTTTTGGTGCTATTATGCCTGCTGAATCCTCGTATGCTCATATAGCAAACTGTAAATCCCACTAGGCCTCACAGAACTCGTTCCAATAATCAGGCTTGCTCATAATTCCTTGAGCCGCGCTTGGTGTACATTATGAATACCATAATGTACACATGGCGGCCCCCTATTGGGGGGTCGCCTGACACGCCAAAGAATTTTCCTAATTCCTAAGACTCTACAAAGATTGTGCATAAATGCAGAGGTAAGTGTTGATTCGTGCTGTTCCTCTTAGAAACAAATTGACAACCTTATCCATCTTCTAGCAGCAACAAGATGTACAATATCCAACCCAGTATCATACTCTTTCTTCCCGACCTATTCAGTTCTAGATGAAGCTATGGGCAATCACACGTTAGGAATAGCATTTGACAACATTCGAGGGGGAGAGATAAAGACAAGGCATTGGTAATACTTCGTAAAATTTAACCAAAATCCATACAAATCCATTACATGTACACCGTCACAGAGGGGGGAAAACCTCGACAGCCTGCAAAACACATCAGCCACAGAAGCTGGAAATTATTTCCCATGAATTGGAAGAAAACAAAATTAGTGTTCATAAATAAATACATCTTTTTCTCCTTATTGTTGGAAGAATGGACTGTTAGCTTCCATCATCACTGTACATGGCAACAATCCAAGTCATTTCATTTCAACCTGCTTGATATTAAAGAAAAGTTTCCCATAAATTATAGGAAGGTAATGGTGAAGAACAAAGTACGCCAAAATGTTAATAAAACAAGACCAAAATTGGAGTGGCACTGGTCCAGGCTAAACTTCTATCTTCTCTCAGCTACTGCTAGAAGCAAGGAGTCTTTCGTAAAATAAGATGTAGCCATGATCTGTGTTACTAGAATACTCTTGTGCTGATCCGAAGAAAGTCTGAATAGCGGATTCATCAATCATCTCCACATTTTCGTCATCAAAAAATAACCAGTGGTTGTGACTTTTCACGAGGCTGACATAGTGTCCGTGGTTGGGCCCACTTCCCACGTGGACTACTACAGAAAATAGGGAATACTCAGCATCTGCATCCTCAACTGTATTGCTCAGTTTCAACTCAAGGGGGAAGACAACACGATAAGATAGCTTCTTATGCCTGTTAAGCTGTTCAATGTATTTGAATCTCTTCAAATGGATGACCAGGACGTGAGGGGCCCTTTTTATCTTCATTCTCTTTTGGGCCTCTTGCAAACTGATTATTGAAACAATTTTAAGGCGTAGTTATAGAAAAATTTGAAAAGATTCAACATCATCTTCATCCCTTCTCTCTAGAGACGAATACTAGGCATGTCTATATTAAACCAGTCAGCCAAATGATTATAGCAATTTAGCTTTCAACAATAAAACAGCACAGCCACCCACCAAAACCCCTCAAAAAAAAAAAAAGTAACAGGAGGTCTACATTCCTATAATCCATTAGAATAACATGCTATAGGAGTCTTGGAAGGAATTCACAAGTATACACAATAATACGTCCTTGGTTAACAATTCAATCCATTCATTATCTAACATTATAAAAAATGAATTTGAATAAGAATGAAATGTGCCGTTATCCTCGGATATATTTTACCTTGTTTTCTCCTTTCTAATTTCAGGATACGTTTAACTTTTTTGAATTTCAGTAGGTAACAAAAGTAGATTAGAGATAAATCAATTATATTACCCTCTTTTTAACCAGAAATTGATTTATGATGAATTAAATCCTATCAACCACATAGCTTGACTCAGAACAGAAGCAATTATCAGTATCTTGCCTCTTCCTTATTAATGTGAGACTAGTCCATCCAATAACAAGCAGATACAGGCAGTCTAAAGATAAACCAAGCCATCCAAGTATAATGAAAATGCAACTTACCTGCAGCATTTATCACAAAAGAATTTGTCCTCGGCATTTAAAGTCTCAGTTGAGCTAAAATTTTTCAGACAGCTTGTAATTGAACTGTTCTGTTCAATATCAAGGCTCAAGTCAAGAAACGTTTCATCCCTTGCCGTCACTGTCTCACAACACAAGCACCTTGTTTCGTTTGTCAGTATACCCTGGAAATCACCCATAAACGATAATGAGACACCTGAAAAGTGGTGAACTAATACCATTTAAAAATTTAATGCATTCCCAAGAAGGTCCAAACTATTTGCTTGTTGGACACAAAAGCATAACTAGTTAGAACAAATCAATGTCAACCACCTCTTATAGAGGCTAAAAGTAGTACTAGTAGTAGTAAGAAAAAGAAGATAAAGGCCAATAATTTGAACAAGCTCCATGCTTATCCTCAGAATCATGCAGTCACACTTCTCATAGAAGAAGAGGGTGAGAGAGAGGAGCATGAAGATAAATAGGAAAAGAAGGTCACCTGAAAGTTTTTGTGCACCAAGGTGACCAGAGGCTCCTTTTGAGGACCGTTAGAAGTAATACACCCATTAGTAACCTTTTCAGATTGAGATGAAGTTTCTTGATCACTCTTAGCGACACGGGCCTCCTTTTCTAATATGTCAGCCAGTTCATTTAGCAAATAGTTCAGGAATTCATGGGCATCCTAGATAAGAAAGATATAAACAGCATTAGCAGGTGTAAACAGCAAACATAGTTTTCAAAATACATGGAAAATGCAAAAACAATCATTAATAACTGAAAAAACGGAAAACAGAGATATGAAATGGATAAAAAAATATATGGTAACATTACTACATCCAACTGTTTCATAAGATTAAAGCAAAGACTCAGGAGGATAGACTTGATAGAGAACAATCATTAAGGGTCGTTGAACATATCAAGGATTCATGAGAATAAAGTATTGGCAAAAAGTATACAAGGACAGACATGACTGTGCGAAAGTTAAGCATCTTATAACCAATTAAGGAACTTTCAAGGTGAACTTTTTCAATTATTGAACATGCATTTACCTAGTGCAGCATCTGGCAACTACACCTACGCACCCATTAGATGAAGCCAAATTGACATTGCAATTAACGTAAAATAGTGATTCTCATTCTAATTATATTCTTCAGAACCTGTCAATCTGTTCAAAGAATTATCAATTTCCCTCTAAATACTAAACACAGATACTCCAATTGCAGATATTGGAATTTCTTGATGATAAATATCGAATGCGTTTGAATCCAATTCAAAGTTGGTCTACCAGTGGCTCAAATAGACCAGTTCGAGCATCTCCAATAATTGAGCAAAATAGATCTAAGAAACCTCTCCAATGGAGAGATACAAAAGAAATGCAAATTACATTTTTCGGCAGAAAATGTAAAAAAATATGCAAATTTACATCCACAAGAGGCAAAAGGTGGATTTATTCTTCCCATTAGAGCAAAATTTGAATTTAGATCCACCGGAATGTAAATGAAGATGCAAAAGTGATTTTGGAGACATCAATTTGCACCCAATTTTACACCACCATTGGAGATGCTCTTGAGCTTAAAGCTGCATGTAACTGAGCCCTTTTCAACCTGTATGAAACCACCACATGAACCCATTTTCTACCCCTACAATTAACTATAACTCGCCTGAGAAGTAGGTTCACGATTAGTTTGGCAATTTAGGAATGAAACCAGTGTCGTTACCATCATGAATCTTGTGGTTTTCCCCTTTTGGATAAGTTCATAAAATAATTAATGTTAGGAGGGTGGAGTTGAGAAGGAAAGGGAGCAAGAGGAAATAACACACACAGAAAGAGCCAATGTAGCATGATACATCAAAAGCAGTAGTCAACACATAAATCAATTTGTCCAGAAATGACGAAATAAAATTATTTGACCACAACCTCATGGTTTTAAATTAATTCGTGATAATGATAGGACTCTTAAAAAATAGCATGTCAAATCCAACAACTATTAGTGACATAAAACTTAACATGTATGAGCAACAAGTTTAAAACATGCAAGTCATATTAAGCATAGGATTAATTAAAACACTGACTTGAATGAGAGCTTGTATGGCTCTGTATAAAAGTCACTTTTTTCTAGAAAAATTGTATTCTAACCACGTAAGCATAAGAGGTGTTTAATGTTGTGCATGGACTCTTAACGTGAAAACCATTGCAGGTACCATGTCATGACATTGTCCTGTAAGCGGTGTGCATGTGTCAGATAAGAGGAAGAATCTGTTAATGAAGTTATAATTGCAGCTGGATGCCTATGAGGACATATCTGCAGGCAGAAGGAATTGGCTACAATATGATTTAGTCCCCGAAAGAAATGTCTATACTACCAGAAATTATAATTCGCAGAACTTCAACCATTAGCTGATTTCACGGATTTCTGAATTCATCCAAGAATGGAAGCATCCACACACATCACTAGTCTACAATATAATGTACTCATTAACGCGACTCAGTAGATGTCCATATAATTCAAATATGGCAGGCAGGGTCCATATTTTACTTTCTATTCTTTTAAGCAAAAAGTCAAGGCCTTAGCATATTTGTCCATCCCTTTTCGGATTAGAGTGAGTAAAGCATACCTGATGCATAAAGCTGCGGAAAACTTCATGTTGCTTCTTCAATCTCTGGACGAAACGCTTTGGAGCAATGACACCAGTTTTTTTCTTTTGCGAGCTTATCTACATGGAAATCAAGTATAAACCCAGAAATAGAGTAGATATTTAGAGGGAAGTTTACTGACATGAGTTGGACCACGTGCATGTCTCATAAAGTGGTAATAGATTAGCATGCACAAAAACATTTCATGTAAGTTGCATGTGTATATGGGCACATACTTTAGAGGAGAGGGGGGAGGGAGAGAGTGTAAATTGTTAACATTCAGAAAAAAAGTCTTTTAGACTCAACTCACACATAATCATCCCAATTCCCAACATAGTTACATGTTGAACAGCTATATTCCATTTATTGTTTTACAAAATAATATTCACTTTGTAGAAGACATTTATGAATTTCATGGGTGTCCCATTTTTGTAGATGAAATTAAAGATCAGGATGTATAATCATTTGTGATTTCATTTTCACAAATTGTGTATCAATGTCCATAAATACTAGATATCAATGTTCTAAAAATCTCACCTAAGCAACGCCTAGGCTTCGCATAGGCCCGAGACCAGGGAGAAACGTCACGCCTTGACAATAAGTGCCTAATGTCACTTCATTAATCTTTTTTTTTTTTCCTTTTTTTAAAGTCTTTTATTTGACTTCATTTTCAAGTTTCTAAATGACTTTATCTGTACAAAAGTCAAAAATGAAAATATGTTAGAAAATTTCAAGTAGGACTTGTCTAGTTAAAAGTTGAAACCATGAAAAATAGTCTAACTTTTGCATTTCAAAAATTTGAAAAGTGTATAATTGGCTAATTATAAGAATTATTTAAGTAAATATAGTATTTTATAATTTTAAATATTTGATATGTATTATTTTAATTATTAAATATTTTTAAAATAATATTAAAAATAAAAAAACTCTTTTGTATGCCTAGGCTCGTAAAGCTTGGATATTAGTCTCCACGCCTTACGCTGTTTAAAACACTGTTAGATATTAACCTCCCAAGCCTTGCGCGCGCGCGCGCGCAGAGAGAGAGAGAGAGAGAGAGAGAGGAAATATAGTTAGAAAGAAAAAAAAACCAATTTCTGCTTTAAGTCTTTTTAAAATACACTGACACTTCTTGGTATTTTCCTTTTTCTAAAAAAAAATAGTAGATCGATTGCAATATTCAAATGAATACCACGGCAAGGAGACAGCACATGAAAGCACATCAAGCTAAACGGTGGGAAAAACTGGTTATAATATAGGGGTCTTAATGATTCAAACTATGACCAAGAAAATTCTCGATGCAAATGGTCAAATGCAAGCTGCCCCAAGTATCCGAAAGTATTAATGAAGGTTAGGACTGTACTATCCAAAAAAAATTACACACATTTCTCCATGGACATTGATGTCCACTCACTACCTCTATACTAAAAGACACAATGTTCCCAAACACATCTGCGAGCAATTAGACATTAATTTCATAAAGCTGTACAAAGCAATTAGATGAAGATTTATTTCCATCTAAAAGAAAATAACTTAGCAACTACAGAAAACAAGACCCTGTAATCATTGGCCGATACTCCGAACTCACAATCCTCTAAAACAGACCAGTTAATCACTTTCCAAAATAATTTACAATAGATAAGCCAGGGGAAAAATGAAGAGATCATCTAAGCAGAGCAGAAGTTAGAACCACCTCTAGAAACAATGCAACAGGATTCACGTATCTTTCACCCCATGTTTGATAGTCATTATTTTGAAAAAAATGGAGTTTTGAATAGTGATTTTTGGGAGAATGTGGTTAAAAAATGGGGAAATTTTTTGAATTTACATGCAAAATATATTAATGTGTAAATGTGTGATTGAAAATGAGTATAAAAATTAAAGAGTTTTGTTTTAAAGGGAGACAAACATGGATTCAGTTTCCAATGGCAACGATCACTAATAATACTATCTTCACATGTCAGGCAAACTTCATCCAATGAGTCTTTAAACAAATCTGGCAGTGGCACTATTTAAGCACTCCCAGTTCCCTTGAGCCAGATTTCCACATGACCTATCTCCTTGGTGCAATTTATTACTGTGGAGAGAAGATTAAACAGACAGTTTCTTTATGNTGTTTTAAAGGGAGACAAACATGGATTCAGTTTCCAATGGCAACGATCACTAATAATACTATCTTCACATGTCAGGCAAACTTCATCCAATGAGTCTTTAAACAAATCTGGCAGTGGCACTATTTAAGCACTCCCAGTTCCCTTGAGCCAGATTTCCACATGACCTATCTCCTTGGTGCAATTTATTACTGTGGAGAGAAGATTAAACAGACAGTTTCTTTATGTC